>PVIH01007612.1:0-27211 GCA_004025045.1 Sigmodon hispidus | reverse complement strand
GATCTGCCAGGAGTGGAGACTGATCCAAGCATTATTGGGTCAGGGGGACCATAGGACTGTCTGCTCCCTGCCCAGTGAGAGGATGGGGAGTTGCAGAGAAGTAAAATGACCTGATGTGGTGGGAGGGGAAGGGACCTTGAATAAGGATATACAGGGATGGAAAAAAAAATTCAGAGGGAAAGCTGAACACAAAGTAAATATATGTGTAGCAATCTTATTTGCATTATCACCCTTGATAAATCATGCTTATGATTTTTATCTTCTTTATACTTATTGTTAACTTTTCAGCATTTTAAATTCATTTTACTGTTTTTTTGATAATACAAAATAAATAAAGAAAAAAAAAAAAGAAGAAAGTAAGGCCAAAAAAAAAAAAAAGAAAGAAATTGGTTCTTCTTTAAATTCTTCTGTCTGGATTTGAACATCTCTATGGTCTGTTTTTGCAAGGTTTTCAAATACTTGTATCTTGACACCCACCAGCCAACTTGGCATTCATAAAAACCACCTTTAGAAAGCAAAACCAAGAATGACCAAACAAAGAATATTTGTAATAGACATTATGTTAATCTCATCTACATTAATTATCCTCTCACTTAATTGCTCTACTTTCATACTGTCTATCATATTATCAAAGAGAGACCAAACTTTTTCTAGTGTACACTATTTCTTATTTTTTAAATGTGGAATAAAAACTCTGAGTGTCTTAAACAAATTTCCCTTTTTAAGAAATCTCAATTGAGTCATCAAATTTTGCTCTCAATGATAATTCAGATGACTGTGAAGTGGGGCATCTACCTAATGTGGCAGCAGCCCAAGAAGGGTTTTCAGAAACACACACACACACACACACACACACACACACACACACAAACACCACAACATACTAAGAGAAGAAAGCCACTGTCTGAAAACCCAGGTGATTATAGACAAGAAACACATGTGGCAGAAACTGCCTAAAAGGCAAAGTTGGATAGAAGCTAACTCCAAAAGGACAACCTAGCCAGCCAAGTAGTGACTCCATTCACATGTAGCTCTGATCTGTGGTGGTGGCTACAAAGCCACAGGCAAGTGGATTTTTTTTTTTTTTTGTAAATTTAAGCCCCCAAAGTTGAACACCAAGTATTGCACAAATTCTCTTTGGTATTATTAACAAAAATCTAGAGCCAGATTTTGGGGAAAAACTGAAATATTAGAGAGACAGAAATCCAAGGTACAGCCGTCTGTCACCTAGCCAACTCTTTAGGCCAAAAAGGGCATATCTTGTCTCCATAAATCCTCAGATTCAAGAAATCTGAGTCCTCATCTAGAAGAGATGCAGGAGAAGGTCGTAACTTCTGCCTTCCCCTGCCTTATCTTTTTTTTAATCTGTCCAGCTATCTCAATTACTGGCTCAACTTTCCTAGTGCTAGGATTAAAGGCATGAATCACCACTCCCTGACCTTCATGTCTTGGCTTTATGGGTGACTCTGTCATCTGATACTACAGGGTATTTTTTATTAGTATAATATATAATAATACTATATATTATAATAAAGTATGGACCAGTGGAATGGCCTCTGAGTGCCACTCATCCTCAAAGAAGTATTTAACATATAGCTTTGGCTCAGTGACTAGTGCTTGTCCTTGAGCATTCTGGTTGACAAAATCATTGTCAAATGCTAGTCTGTGAGACTAACTTATAAGATATTAATGTTACTCTGCATCTAGATCCAAGAGTGAAGCATACTCAAGAAACTATGATGGGAGTCTGCTTCTGTGGTTGGGAAGACAAGGGACATAAAAACTGGGCACATTCAGTCACCATTTCTGATTGTTGTTTCTGAAACATAACCTGGGTTAGGTTAGGATGCCTAGCCTTTTATATTTCCAAGTTGATTAATTATTAACTAGCCTGGAATATCATGACCTTGAGTGAAGCTCTAGTGGGCAGCTGAGCCAATCCTTGAGAGATCCTAAAGGTGAAGATTGTCTGCAAACATTATTTATAACAAGTAGGTCAACAAACCTTTACTAGAGAAGAATCTGTAAAATGCCTCCAGGCATCAAATCCAGTGGCCAGTTGGTGCCAGTTGAATCTCCTTCCTCATCTGTTTTAGAATTGTCCTTCCAGGTTCTGATGGACAATGGCCCATGGGAAAGTTTAGCAAGGCAATCAGCCTGATGAATTATGACCTTGTTGCTTCTCTGGACTCAAAATAACAAATGATGCCATCAAAGCCTCTCCTCCCTATCCATTCTAGTTCCTCATCCTCCATTTGCAGATCTGCTGATCTTGGTGTCATATCACTCTGATGAGGTTGCGGTACAGATTTTCATTCACCATTAACATTTGGCATGGAAGTACCAAATGATACCAGAGTGGGTCATCTATATTTCAAATATATCCCTCCCTGTTCCCATCCTACAGCACTGCCTTTTTCTGGAAGATCAGAGTCAAATGCTGCTGCCAATGTGGTAATTCTCCATCATGGGCACTCTCAGAAGTTCCCAAACAGCAGCCATAATCTGTAGTGAAACAGACTTTCCCTCTGTTTTGTAGTGGACATATTTTCCTTCTTAGAATCAGTATCTCCGAATATACAAAGATTATGGTTGTAAAGATTCGTCACCTCAAATACCTCACATGGAAAGTGGTGACACTCTCTCAGGGCGAGTGCCAAACACATTCACTCGTGTTCACACTTTTTGACTGTTGAAAACATCTGTCATTCTTTCTGGGAACACAGCATCTTATTAAATTCTCCTATTCCCATAGTCATTGTAAAATATTGTCTCTAGGTTTACACATCAGCTTACCTTTTCATTGATTACTTTTCTTATTTCTGTTACAATATGTCTGACAAAAGCAATGTAAGGAAGCTGAAGTTTATTTGAGCTTATGGTTGAGAACATAGACAGTCCATCATGACCAGGAAGGCACAGTAATGGGAGTGAGTCATACTGCACCAGAGCAGATATAGATTAAACAGGAAAGAGGGATATAACCTTAAGGTCTGGACCCAATGACCTTCCTTTTCCAATAAGGTTACAACTCTTAAAATTTCTTCCTCAGCTTTTTCAGTTTATAAACTATAAATCAGTTTACAGAGTAAGTGTTCAAACACATGATCCTATGTTTCATATTTGAACTGTAACACTGTGAGGTTTTGGGGTGGCTCAAGGGGTGTGTTTGTTATACATAGGCTCTTTCATTTGAATTGGTGTTTCTTTTATTATTCCTTGGCTTTATTTTGCCTCCCTCTTTACTCTTTTCTTGAGAACTTACCCTAATACATTTTCTGTTCTTAATCTTTCAGCACTGTTCACATTTTACTCTCTTTCTTTTACATATATTCTTTGTGAGTAAACATATCTCTTTCTGATATTTCATTTATCAATTTGCCATCAATGAATCTCAACTCAAAAATGACTATAATCTTGAATTTCTGACTCAGATGTATCTGTCTGTTAGAATAATGGGAATATATATATTAGAAAAAACTATTGGAAATGTGGAAAATGGAACCACTGAAGTACAATTCATTTATTCAGTGAATACTCAATGAGTTCCTAGTACCTAGATGGAGAGGGGGAAATTCTAGCAGCAAAGATACAGGCACACAAGAAAGTGGTGGTTGAAACTATAAAAATGGGTGATATTCTACATAGCCTAGATGTAAGGGTGAGATGAGGCAAGCAGATCTGACCATGGGATTCATTGCATTTACCAGGCAAACTGCACATTGCCTTCTGAACCCGAGAATGTGAAGGGAGTCTATAAATAGTACTGACTCTGTGTGTGTGTGTGTGTGTGTGTGTGTGTGTGTGTGTGTGTGTGTGTTATAATATATGTGCATTTACTGAGGCTTTGTATTATGGCTCTTATACCTGGTCTCCACCCATTTTTCTCTTCTCTCTGGTTATGCTCTAACCCTCCAACCCCATACTAAACAGGCTTCTTGCCACTCTCAAACACTGTCTTTACACAGACCCTACAGGTTTCTCAAACACCTCTACCTAGTTATGCAGCTTCTAACAACCCCCTGCTCACCAACTCAGACACTGGACATTCTCTGAGGTTTATGTGGGCTGTCTTTTACAAAATTAGACCTCTATGACAATCAGATATATTTCCATATATGAAGTTAAAAGAACAGCTGTTTGTAAATGTCATTCTTGACTACATTTGGGGCTTCATGACAAGAGAGATCATTGTAGTTTCCCTCTTCTACCCCAGAATCTCAATGTACACCTGAGGAATTAAAGATCACCTCCCACATGTTTGCAGATGTGAAAGGCTTGGAATTATATTTAGCTATGTGTAGAGGTAATTTTCCAGCTTCTGAGTGTAGAAGGTCAATGAGCAGAAATAGAACATATCCAAAGGTATTTTATGCCAAAGCCTTTCAGATACAAGGTTGTAATTATAAAGTATATCATTTTCATTTTCTTTTTTATAAGTAATTAATATCTCTCTTTGAACCAGAGATGCTAAACTTAATCAGCTTACTTGGCCAAAACAATTTAAATACTAGCTATTTAAAAAAAAAAGACACAACTACAATCACAATCTCAGAAAGATAAGCAGGGGATGTAAGCACTCATTTGTTGACTTTAAACACAAAGCAAAGCATGTCCAAGATGCAAATGACAACCACTGAACAGCTTGGGATCTGAAGCACCTTGGACTGGCACCTTGGATCCCATTTCCTCCAGAGGAACACCTGACCCAGTCTTGATGTTGGGATGAAGAAAGCAGATTTGCCTGGAGTGGAGGTTGAACTAAGCAACCTTGGGATCTTGGGACCTCCTGCCCTTGCTGGGGAGGAGATAAGGAGATGGGGAGAAGAGAGAGTGACTGGGAGGGAAGGGTGGGGGAAGGGAGCTTGAACAAGGGGATACATGGATAAAAAATGATACTTCATTCACAATAAATAAAAAAACACAACTACAATTACATATTAACCATTAATAGTATTCAACTAGCTCTGCAGGGAACTCCAGGCAGGTAACATGATCATCGCTAAAGCTGAGTGCTGTTGTCATTGACTCCAGTACAGAAATGGACATTGTTACACTGCATATTAAGGAGGATGGGAGAGTTTCACATGTGGGCAGATGCCTTTCATCAACAATTGTTAAGAAATCTTAACAATTTGGTTTCCTTTTTAAACTTCTAAAATTATTCCTATGTGCAAACCACAAAATCATTATTAGTATTTAAACATCACATCTATTTGTAGCTGATGAATAAAGATATCTTGAGCAAAAATTTATTTTAATCTAATTTTCACAGAGTTCTCACACTTTACTTATAGACACTGTAATAACAAGTTTCTGGCTTGGACTAGTCCCAAGGTCTGGACCTGTAGTCCCAAAGTTCCAAAGAAACACACAGAAGCTTATATTAATTTTACACTGATTGACCTATGACTCAGACATATTGCTAGCCAGCTTTCTTATCTTATCTCAACCCATTTCCATTAATCTGCTTAACCAAGTGGCTTGGTACCTTTTCTCAGAGCAGCATGGTTGTCTCCTTTCCACTGTGTCTGCTGGTGTCTTTCTGGTGTCTCTGGTGGTATCTCTGCTTTGCTTTTCCTATTCCCATAGTTTTCTTAGTCTGGTAATCCCGCTCATACTTCTTGTCTGCCTTCTGCCAATCAGTATTTTTATTAAACCAGTAGGTGGGAGAATTATTTACAATGTAACAGAACATAATCCCACTACAGACTTCATATCCTAAACATACCATAGATGGCGAAGGGAAGCAGTGAAGGAGGGTGCAGATCAACTACCAGACAAGCTGTTCAGGAGTCTCTGTTGCTGTGGAACTTTCAAACATTCTGAAAAGCTTAAGCAAATAGTTAGAAACTAAAGATATGTTTCTTAAGCTCCTATATTTGTGTCATTTAAAAAAAAAGACTTTTCTAGGTTTTGAAATAAAACAAAACTACACATAAACTGTAACCAATAACTCTTGACTGTGTCATTTATTAGTGTTCAGGAGGTTTATTTGAGCATCAGTGAATTTGGACCCAATGCCTGAAGTCAGGTGTATTCAACTGTTTCTTCTATTTGTGAAGTAAATAATTACATAACTCTAAACAACACCTTGGTTCACACATATTTACTTTCTTGGTACCTGCTTTATTTTTAAAACTATGAGACAAATTGTTTTTACATCCAGCTTATTTTAAAGTTATACAATGTGATGGCTAGTATTAATTATCAACTAGACAGGGTTGAGATTCACCTAGGCAACAAGCTCCTGGGTGCACCAATGAAAGACTGTCTAGAGGACATCAGCTTCCAGCCATGACTGTGAGAAATCTTCAGTAAGTTAGTTGAGGTGAGAAGATCTATCCAAATACTTGGTAACACCATTCCCTAGGCTTGGTTCCTCTGTTGTACAAAAAGGAGAAAGATGGGTACCAGCATCCATCACTCTCCACTTTATAACTCTAGATGCAATGCTTCCAGCTCCCTAGCCTCCTTGGGGGAGTTGATGGGCTAAGACTTTCCTGCCATGATAAACTTTATCTGGAACTGTGAGCCAGAATAAGCCCATTTTGGAGTTACTTTGTTGGGGTATTTTATCACAGCATCAGGATCAGGTAAAATAATAAAGTACCTGTTTAAGCCATTCCATGACATTTACACATGTAAAAAATTACCCCAACTGCATTGTGAGGCTAAAGGGAAAAATTTAGCTCATCAGCTTCACTGCAGAATTCAGGACCCATTTCTCCTGGTGGGTTTGCTGAAGCAAAGAACCTCATGGTTTAAGGACAGAACAGCCACAGTTTTCAATTTCCCCACTGTCTGGCTGTTCTGACTTTATTAACCTTTTGTAATTGACAGCGAGGTGCCTCTGAGTGAGACATATTTTGTATTTCTTTAATTATGGCTCTATCTTGACAATGACAGTCACTGCCTATAATTACTCATCCTAGTTTCCTGGGAATCTGAAAAAAAAGTAGTCATGGCTGACAAGCTATGGTAATATTTCAAAAATAGTTATTTCCTTAGGTATAAAAACATCTCTTACTCCCCACCCCTGTCTAGTATGCCTACTTGAATGTCCCATACACCTGCCTCTCTTCTACCAAAAGGTCTTTCCTAACTCTTCCCAGAGACTATACATTTTTCTTGTCTCTGTGACCACTGCCTCAGAGCCCCTAGGCCAAAGAAAAGATGAGTGTATGCACCTAAGGGCAGTGTGTCGCTGCAGCCATTCCATAACTTGCTGCAGATTCCACTAAGGGAGCAGGAGAAGAAGCATAATGAAAACATATTGAGGCACTCATTTTCCATACAAACAGTTTCAAGTCTGCCTGCCACATTAGTATTCTTGTAAAAAAAAAGCAATGAACACACTAAGTGTCCTGAAGCACATATATAATAGAATGATAGACACAAATTCACAGGGGTTATGAGATGCATCTGTGTGGGTTTTCTTAAATTAATGACAGAAATATGTGATTTTTTATTGAATTAAAATTTTGGGCAGGAGAAAATTACGTAAGAAAGATCACCAAGGCTTGGTATTATCACTTGTCTCACATTTCTAATTTACATTTATACTCTGACACACGGGAAATGTGACACTTCTGGATACTATGCATCTTTTATAACACAAAGCAAATATAATCATGCAATTTCCCTGTCCCTTCCCCCTTTGCTTCCACACTGTTCTCTTTAAATACTCCTTCCACTGAAAGATACCCATCCTGCCAGTGGGTATCTACACTGAAAAATTTTAATTTATTTAAAGATGTTCTTTTTCTAAAAGCCTTTGGAACAGTAATAGCACATATTCTTATTAGTCATCATCACCATCTATAGCTCACCACTTATCTTAAGCTAGTCAATAAAAATAGTTTATATTCTACATATAATTATTAATTCTCTATTAATTCTAATAATTCAGTCAAATGTGTGAGCTCTAGCATCACAGAGCACTGAGCATAATATTAGATGTGGAAACCCTATAAAAATGATAGTCTGAAATGATAGTTCAGACTTACCCAGCTTGGTTCTTGGTCAGAGTCAACCTAAAGTCATTTTAAAAATTATAAGTGCCTGGGCCTAGAGAGATGGCTCAGTGATTAAGAGTACTGGATTCTGTGGTGATATATTTTATATTTAATAAAAATCAGTCTGGAATATCAGGGGACAGAGCAATCTCTCCAGCCTTTTTGTTTTGCTTTGTTTTGTTTTTGAGACAGGGTTTTCTGTGTGACAGTCTTGGCTGTCCTGGAACTTGCTTTGTAAACCAAGCTGGCCTTGAACTCACAGAGACCCTGCTTCTTCCTCCTAAGTGCTTAAACAAATGGCATGTACCTCTGCCTGGCTTGACTGTGGGTGGATCTGTTCTCTGATATTTCAGACTGATGTTATTTAATATAAAATATATCACTACAGAATTCTCTTCCAGAGGACCTGAGTTCAATTCCAAGCACCTACATGGCAATTGACAACCATTTGAAACTCCAGTTCTAGGAGAACAATAACCTTCTTCTGGTCTCTAAGAGCAAAAGGCACACATGTGGTACAGAGACATACATGTAAGCAAAACTCCCATATGCATAAAATAAAAAATAATTACAAGGACATGCTTTAGCTCCACTCACATAGCTTTGGATTCAGAAAAGACTAGTATGGTACTTGGGCATCTCTGTTCTTCCCTTCTTCATTTTGGCTTAACAGGAAACTCTGAGAATAAGCAAAGACCATGAACTACCAACCTGAGCCACATCCCTTATTTCAGACAAGAAATAAACTAAGAGTGATAGAGATTTTTCCATGAATCATTGTGTGACACTGTTAGGCTTAAATAAAGATTTATTAACTCCTCCTTCCATGTTCTTTGGTTGCAAAAGAGAAAAGACTCAAAGTAAACCATGAAAAGCTAAGGAAGGAAGGGAGGGAGGGAGGGAGGGAGGGAAGGACAGAGGGAGGGAGGAAGATTTTGCTAATGCAGTAAAAAGGTTCAAGATAATATTTAAGACTTGGATTATCACCCTTCTTGGCATAGTCTCTTCAATATATCCATGGTAGCATTAAATTTAGCTTAAACTTGTGTATTATTATCCATCAAAGCCACTCTAGAGGAAGGGAAGAGCTGATCCTAATACTACAGTCACAATGCACATAAAATCTGAAAGAAGACTAGGCAGACTGGTATCTCATGTGGCTTCCTCAGATGGTGATTATTGTGCAAGGAACTATGCTCATAAGTGATTCTACTGCCAGAAATAGGGTAAGATGTAGTCAGATGTTTCTGACCTGGCCTAGACCTGTCTGCAGCTACTTAGTCCCAAATAATCACAAGGCTTATATTAATTACAAACTATTTGCCCTATGGCTCAGGCTCATTACTGACTAGCTCTTACAACTTCACCCATTTTCATTGATCTGTGTGTAACACATGGCTCCATGGCTTTACCTGTAACCCATTACATCTTGCTTTCTCAGGCTGCAGCTTGCTGCTTCTGCCTAACTCTGCCCTTCTCCCTTAGCACCACTTGCATTTCCCAGCTGCCTCCAAGTTGCCCTGCCAGAAGCCAAAACAGCCTTTTTATTAACAAATGGCAATAAAGCTCATTCATAGCCTACAGAAAGACAACTCACATCAGTAGGACAAAAAATTAGATATAGAAAATTAACAAATGTCTACTTAGTGTTAAACCTACTCTGCAATCTAATTCATGGCCTTTATATTAGTAAGGGTTCCAGAGAAATGAAATTGGTTGAGTATGTGTGCACACATGTATAAGGGGAATAGCATTAGATTGGCTAACGTGGTAAACGCTAGGTAGCTTAACAATATCCGCTGGCATTCTAGAGGCTCTGGAACCCTGAGAGCTGCTCTGAAACCCTGAGAGCTGCGTAGTCCAAAAAGCCAGATGTTTCAGCCATGCCAACCTAAGACTAAGACTTGGGAGATACCAGTGAAGCTTCTAGTTCTTGGTTGACATGAGAAAGCTGAAGAGGCTGGGATCTGATGTCAACAACGGAAAGCAGCAGAAACATCAGCAACAAGAAGGATGGACCATTACCAACAAAAAAACAAATGCAGGTAAGCAGTGCTACTCTGTCCTCGGACCTCTCTGTATCTCTATGTACCACTCATTTGGAGGTGTTTATTTCTTAGGGAATCTCCATTCTGTTCATCCTTTCTTCAAATACCTTTGTACAACCACCCAGAGATGTAGTGGGATTATGTGTTACATTTTAAACAATTGTCCCGCCTATTTGTTTAATAAAAGCTGATTGGCCAAAAGACAGACAGGAAGTGTGGGCAGGTCTACCAGGCTAAGAAAATCAGAAACATCTCAGAGAAGAGACAGAGACCAGACACAGATGCCACAGAGTCTCCAGAACTTCCAAAAGATACAAAGGAAATGCTGCTGAGAAAAGGTACCAAGCCACATGGCTGAACAGGATAAGAAAGATGGGTTAGTTTAAGACTAAAGAGCTAGCAAGTTATATGCCTAGGCCCTAGGTCAATCAGTGTAAAAATAATATAAGCATCTGTCTGATTCTATGGAACTGAATGTGTTTCTGTGGAACTGGGGGTCCAAACCTGAAGATAAGCTAGAAAGGTCAACCACAAACCTAATACAACACAGAGATGCCCCCTTAGTTGAAGACTGATCCCATCAAGTTACAATCATCACACTGTTTAAAAGCTTCATTTATAACCTACATTATTTAAAAAAATAGTTTTATCCCATGAATCTCAACTTTTGACATTAATTTCACAAAGTAACATTTTATTTTATGATACATGGTGATATTTTCACTCTACAACATCCTACTTCATATTTTTATTATAAAAAAAGTCATATTTTTTTATCCATGTATCCCCTTGTTCAAACTCCCTTCCCCCTCCTGCCCCTCCCAGTCACTCTATCTTCTCCTCATCACTTTATCTCCTTCCCAAAAAGGGCAGGAGGTCCCAAGGTGCCAGACTCTTTCTGTCTGGCAGATAAGGCAGAAGGAGATCTGGACCAGCTGGCCTCTCTCTGGGGTTGGAGCAAGATAATGAGTGTCGACGACCCAGCACCCCCTAGCCACCATGGAAGCCTTGTCAAAGCAAGAACTCACTTTATTGCATCAGTCTGGGGCTTACATAGGGTTGTGAGAAGGGGGTGGGAGTCTTGGGATGGGATAGGTGGGGTGGAAAAAAAAGGCCAGTAGTATTTTACCATGTTAGCAGAGGCTAGGTAGAGGCGTGCTGAGTCAATCATATGTGGAGCTTATGGCCAGAGCCAGGTCTTCAAACTCTAGGAAGGCTTAGGAATTTATACTGAGCCTCAACCCAGAGGCCTCAGAAGGGCCCAACACCTCCTCCTTCCGTTTTTGTTAAGACATGGCCCCTGTCTTAGGTGTCACTCCCCATGGGGATCTTACCGGTCATTGAGTACCATGCATGGGGGGGTGTCCTACTCCATCACCTGTCTTAGATTGTCTCAGCCCACCTGAGATCTTACCCGTCATCGGTCAGAAGGAGAGCCCAAGAGGGGCTTTCATCAGAGGACAACCAGTTATATAAAGAACCAGGTAACTGAGTAGCTAGTCTGTGATAGAGTACTTCTATTTGGTTAATTTTAACTACCTCTAGCCATTGGTGGATAAACTGTGTGATCTTATTGATCACACAAGGACCAATGGTAAGAATGAGGATTAGGAGAAGCAAGGGTCCAAGTAGGGGAAGGAAGTAGGGGAAGGGTCCATGAAGGCCCATCCACAGGGGATTATCTTGAAGATCTTTCCATCTCTTCTCTAGGTCTTCTTGGAGTTTTTTTTATCTTATCTTGGAAAATCCCCAACTTATTGGCACTTTTCCTGCAAAAACAAGCAAAGACACCTCCCTTTTCCGCTGTTAGTAGATATAACCCTCTCCTATTTTGGAAAACCACCTTAGCTAGAGAGTCTAATTGACTCTGAAGGTCAAGAATAGTGCTAGAGAGGGCCTTCACATCATCAATTAATTGAAGAGATAATTTTCTAAAGAGATGTGAGGACAGGCCAATTCCTGTGGCCCCTGTGGCAACACCTGTGGTGATCCTCAGTCCAATGAAGAGTGACATTATTTGAATAGAATTTTTGGATCTTCCTCCTATATAGTCAAAGGAGGGCATGGGGACAGCCTCGTTCCCGGGGATGATGTCTACAACAGAACCAGAACTGCAGGGCTACAAAGGCCTGTCCATCTCTTAGGAAGAAAGCCATAGGCCTTTCCTCCTCCACAAACAAGGACTGTTCCAGAAGGCAGGCAAGAGAGACAAGGCCCACATCTATACTGCTATTATTAGGAGAAGGTGGAGCCCACACACAAGAGTTAGAGGATAGTGTGAGGAAAAATTGAGTAGCAATGGGAAGTGTTAGGGAGCAATTTTGTGAATTAATAGAGGCCTTGTTAGGAAGAGTAACATTAACAGGTAGAGCTAATGGCCTAGGGGGTCCTGATCGGCAAAGCCAGCAGTCCTCTGCAAGGGAGGGGTTAGTCTGATGGAGCATGGAAAAAATTGTTTCAAGGAGGGACTATGCTTGGAGGTCGAGTGAGAGATCACCCTGATTTTCAGGGAGGGTAATTGAGCTCTGGAAATTGTGCTAGAACAAGCTTTTCTATTTGGTGTTGGACCTGTAGGTCTCAAGCCTTGTCCTGGACTCCTCCATTATCAGAATAACCTATAGAAGCCTGCAGATTCCAGCAGACAAATTGTCCAGGGGTGCCCCAGCAGGGCTGAGTGCCCCGCTGTGTGCCCTTGAAGGCAGAGCCAAAGGTCCCTGTAGCTAACACTGTTCTTGATTGCAACCCAAAAGGTTTTGTTAATGAACCCATGAGTGTGCATTGGTGTACTGCTGAATAGTAGGCAATATGCATGGTCTGATAATATGAGGTGCAGAAGCAGGGGCCAGTTTTGCCATTTACTGTGGGAGTGACTTTTGGTTTATTCATGCATACCCACTTGTTGGATCAGGAACCAATGAGATTGATAAAGTTGTATGCCACTTTGTTACCATAATCTGGTTGAATGATGAGCTCTCCCCCCCGTTATGCGCGAGGCTGAGAATGTTCCCCACTGCAGTCACAGTAGGTTTTATTTGTGGGACTACAAAAGAGTGCACATTTGTGCTGCTGAGTAACAGGCTGAGTACATAGTCTGATAAAAGGCGGTGCAAGGGCAAGGCCCTGGCTTAGTCATCCACCAGGAGTATAATTTTTTTTTTTTTTTTTGCTTTTTTGGTACATATTTACCTATTGGATGAAGAGACTAGGGATCTAGAGGTATTAATTAAATTAATGGCAATCTTAGTGCCACAGTCTACCTGGTGGATGAATTGCCCGACTACGAGCAAGGCCTTATATGTCCCTCCCAAGAAATCAAAGGGCTTTCTTATCTGGTTGGCCAGAATGGCCCTGGCATCTGGGCATATCACTGGGCTGGGGAGTTGTCATCGGTACCGGAATGAGTGGCAGCATCCACGTCTGATTGTTCCTGAGGGAGAAGCAGAAAGGAAATTCTCAGGGGTGGGACACTGCCTGGAAACATTATTATCATCATCCACTTGTTGGGGTAAGTATTTAAGATCTCTAGCAAGCACCCAGATGGGTCTCTTTTCATTCTGGGGAAAGACACATCCAAACCCTCTTCCTACAGTGAGGAGTGGGTCTGGTTCCCTGAAGGGACCAGTCAATGGGTCTATTACCAAATAGAACTGTAGGTAACTGGTGAAAACCAATGACTTTAAAAGAGAGAGAGAGAGAGAGAGAGAGAGAGAGAGAGAGAGAGAGAGAGAACTATTTATCTTTTCTAGAAAAATTTAAAATAGTTAGGGTAAATAATGTCTTTTACAATTGATCATGTAGGGGTAGGGACTCCCCCTTTTGTTTTTATAATTGAGATTTAAGTGTTTGGTTAAATTATTTTTTACTATGACCTGGCCCCTGGGATTATAAGGGATGCCAGTGGAATATGGTAACTTCCAGGTTGTAGAAAGTCTAAAAAGGCCTTGCTAACAAAGCATGGGCCATTATCTGTTTTAATTTAGTCAGGTAAACCAAGGATGGCAAAGCATTGAAGCATGTGGCTGATAGCATGTTTGAATTTTTCTCCGGCACATGCTGAAGGTATCCACAGAAAGACATGGATAAGCTTGTTAAACTTTCCAAACAGAAAATAATGCATGGCATCAATCTGCCAGAAATAATTGGGGCGAAGCCCCTGGGGGTTGCTTCCCACTAGGATGTCCTGACCAAGGAAGTAGGCTGGAGACCACCAGGGGTTGCACCTCCCCTCTATTGCCATTGGGATTAGTGGTTCACAATTAGTCAGCTCCTAGTCAATTGTGACTAGAGGGCTTGTGTGTTTCCTGTCTGCTCTGAGCAAGGAAGGGTTCTGTTCAATCTCTGACTCTGCTCTGGACACTGGTCTGAGTTTCAAAGGCCTCAGTCCTTCTCTGATGATGCAGTTTGCCCTGGAGGTGGGGCCCGGCCGTGCAAGGTCCCTTCTTTTAGGCATCATTAGAGTAGGCCCCTCACAGCTAAAGCCTAGTGCCTGTCTGCTGGGAAGAGACTGAGATCAGACCCTGGGGTGTGACCTCAAACTTGGAGAGGAATTCTCTGAACGGGTGGCCAAGAAGCTGGAATCTACTCACCTCTGCCTGTGCTCTCGACCTACTTCATTTTATTAAAAATAAAAAATCACAGCCCTCACTAAAAAATTTTAATACCTATAACTACTTGGGAACAAGTGAAAACTGATTTGGCTGGTTTGATTTTCAATTTTTCAAAAGTTCACTGAGATGTCTAAGTTCATTATATATACTTTAAATGTATTATATGGCAGTCTCTGATCTCTAGATATATAACCAAGTAAGAAAATGTTAGGTGAGATGACACAACACGGAATGCTAACCAGAGAAAAACTCAAAATACCAAATCAATCAGAAGGATGAGGTGTACTCAATCTCTGCAGAGAAGACCCTTGATGAGAATCAGGGTTGAAGGAGGAATGATGTCCCATAGCCAGAAAGTAAAACACAAAGCAAGGTGAACAGACTGCATCCTCGGGAGGCAGCCAACGAGAAGTGAGAAAACAGCCAGAAGCAGAAACTAATGTCATTAGCAGGAAGCTGGAAGGAGTGTCAGCTAAGAGCCCAGCAGCATGTGAAAGTAGGTCAAGGGCCCACTCCACAGCTTATCGTGGAAACCTGCCAGGGCCTCTGGGAAAGCGTTGGGATAAACTTATGCTAGGTAGGAAAATTTAAACATTACCTAAGTCTGACTCTAATCTGCTTAGCAAGTAGTCCTGTAATTGTTCCACTTCTTTCTCTGCCTGTTTCAGTGGGCATCATGGAGCAAACACTCGTCTAAAATATAGAGTTAACCAAGATTTCTATAGAGTAGACAGATATCTAAGCACTAAATGGTGATGCAACACACTCTAAGATAGCAAACTCCATGGTGAATTTCTACAGATCATAGTAACATAAGAAACATACTGAAATTCTCCAAAGTAGGTCATTTTTATGTATGTTTTGGTAGATGTTTTTAAATACTTGTTAACTGTTTCTATATTCCCTGTTCACCAGGGCATTGGAACCAGTGGAGTTAAAACTTTCTTGTAAAATACTCTTTAGATTGTATATATGTCCTCATGCTATGAAACTAATCCCTAGATATCATCCTATGTTGTGAAACAGCAGTAAGAAGAACCAGTATGTCAGTATCTTCCTTCTTGGTTCTCTTGGACCTTTGTCTACATCTTCTTGGAACATCTTTTTGAACACTAGCTCTAGTCTTTTTTTATATATCTAAAGTAAACCATTTCTGACAGAAATGCAATCCTACTCAATTTACTTCACAGATTTCTTTTCCTAACTACTACTACTTTTTTCTTATATAATAACTGTGTGGTCTGTCTTGCTAAGAAGCTGTGTTGGAAACTGCAAGACCTAGATTTTTGTTTCAAATCTTAAAATATTACCTTCTGTTAATAATCTGTAGGCTGGGTCACAGTATCTGAATATTCACTTTTCCTACCCTTGCCTTCCTCTTACAAGTCATGGAATATTACCTCAGCTTCCTAGTGCCAGAATACAGTCTAGCCAACACACAGCTACCACTCTCCTGGATATATTGCTCCCCTGGCTGGTGAAGAGAGTAAACTTAGCTTAAGAATCTCTATCTTGTGTTACAGCAGTCATTTTATAAAGGTAAAAATAAAGTTCAGTTTCACATCCCTGGCATTGGTTTGCCCGGTTCCAAGAAAGAATAAGCAAAGCACCATAAAATGTTCCAACCCTAAGGCAGCCAATCAAATGCTAGTAAAATGGCCACCCCACCCAGGTGGGGTCCAAGAATGTTAAGCTGTGAAAAGTTCATCCTTAAGCACAAGCCAATCAGCAGCACACTAACACCCTTGGCTCCAAGTAACCCTACTTTGTGGTTTATGCCTTTAAAAAGTTCATGTAATTTAGGGTGGGCAACTCTTCCTTGCCTCACTGTGTTGGGTGCATGGAACAAGCTCCCTGCCTGGTTTGTATCATTCTGACAATAAACCTTGCTGTTGCATTTCAGACATCTCTACATCCTGTGGTCTCTCTGGGGGATCAAGCTTCAGGAAAAACAGCTGGTAGATTTATATGTTCCATAGAGAGCCCAGGATGCCCAGCTGTATACTACCTCCTCTCATAAGCATTCGCCCCAGGCTTCCAAATTAACTAACTTCCGGAATGATTATCCTTAGCCTGTGCTTCAATGTTTTATTTCCCTCTAGTTGGAAATAGAGGCTGAAGTTATCTGGAACAATTGTTCTGCATGTGAACCAATAAAAAGTTTGGTTTCACAATCACATTTCTAAAATCTTTACAATTTAATCTTTTGGAATTTAAAATTTTGAATATTTTATAAAGAAATTATAGTGCATAAACCATACATGACTTTATACTCCCAACAAGTCTAGGTGATAATGAAGCACACTGTGTTAGCACTCTGATTTACTTCCTGGAATCCTGACCAATAAGCAAGTAATATCCTGGTGGCCCAATGCCTGATCTCAAGCTCCCTTTAATTAAAAAAAAAAAAAAAAAAAAGACTTCTCTCCCCTCCCTTTCCCTCCCTTCACAAGGTAGTACATGTTAGGATTCCTAGTACAGTGGGTGAATGCAGTATTCAACATGGCACCATGGTGGGCATGCCCCTTTCATCCATATGCATGAACAGGCATGACCATGTAAACTATGCATGCTACATGCACCCTTATTATCTTTGTTCTTTCTCTCTCTCTCTCTCTCTCTCTCTCTCTCTCTCTCTCTCTCTCTCTCTCTCTCTCTCCCTCCCTCCCCACACATTTCCATGGGTGTCTGAATGACATTAATAAACTTTACTGTGGGTACTGGCATTTGTGATCTGTTCTCACGTGTTAACAACAGAACACACCTTTGTTTTCTCTACCTTCCTTTTCCTTCCTGTTCTCTCCTTTAACAATTTAACAATAAATCTTTTTTACATGAGTTGCCTGCAAGTGTGCCTTTCTCAAGGCTCCCAGATGCCACCACGTAGGTGCTGCCAGCATGTCATCTCTGGTTCTTACCTGCTGTGGGGCCCTTTGGTTTTCACCCTTCACTGGGGTCTCTCTTCTGCCATTCCTAAATACGACATTCAGATAAGCTCTCCTGGCAGTCTCTCCCATGCCAGGATCCTTGACCAGTCTAGTTACATCAGGCTCCAGCTCACCGGACTACTCAAGGCCCCATCCATCAGCAGCAATTGTGTAAGTTTCAATTGGGTTGTTATGCTCCTCTGGAGCTGCCCACAGCTCCCCTAGGCCCTTCTGGTTTTTATGACACCATCCCTAATCCCTTCCTGTGGGTGATATGTCTCTGGGAACTCAGTTTTGTCTCACCTTCTAACCTCTATAAAAAGGTCCTAATACTAGACAACAAGTCTCCTCAGGCTTAGCCAGGCTAAGCTTGATGAAGAGTGTGGTGCTCTCATTTTTGCCCTCCTATACTACTAGGAATGCCCATGGCTACACTCTGTAGGGACTTGTCATCCATGGGAACTGTGCAACAACTGGAGAGTCCTATTTTCCTACATTCAGGTCTGGGGTGTAGCTCAGGCTCCCTCCTCCTTGGTGTTGGCTTGGAGAGCTCCAGGATGCAGGAGCCTAATCTTGGCAGGGAGAGGTAACTAGTGCTCTGTGCGCTCAGGTTGACATCCTGGTTCTCCAAGGCTCTGCTCTCCTCCTCCAGGACCCAGGCCTGCTTACAATTCCCTATGGGTGAGGCAATGAGCTCCTCTGGCTCTCCCAGGCCACAGGTGACCTGCCCACAGGGGACTTGAGTTGGGTTCCCAATACTTAAGTTCTCAGTAGGTTATGAAAAAGTTTCCTTGATATTCCAGATATTAGTGTTTCTCATTATGCCCAAAACGTGTTTCTAATGTATATGCACCAGTCTTCTGAATAGAGGAGGGAGTGTGCATGAGTTTGTTGCCTTTCTACAATGCAGATTTCAGTACAGATAACAAACACTGGTAATGCTATCTTTTCAGCCTTTTTGGGCCCTGATAATAATGATTCATTTCAATTTGAAGCAGTTACAAAAGAGAAGACATTGTCCCTGTCTAAAAACAGGTTAAAAGGCTAAGACAAAGGAAACTCCCTTGGGCCAAAGTTGGCAATTAACTTAGAAATTTACATCTATTTCTTTGCCAAATGTTCAACACCAAGTTTCTAAAGAATTTAAATATGAAAGCTGCTAATATATTAAAGACTGTTAGGGAACACAGGTTTATTCATAAATAATAGACAGACAGTCCTCAAATGCTCAGAGATCTGCAGAATATGGCATTTTAAATGTTTAATTCAAAAGCTTTTTGTGATAGAGAGACATGCTAGCTCTTTTAAACATCATGTGTTTCCTACAAAGAAAATGGATGGACACAAAAGAGCCTCCACTCAGAACTTGTTCCTGAATGACAATACCAGCTACTGCCTTTTGCTTCAATTGCTGCCAAGGCCTTCTTCAGACCATGGACAACAGGACCTTGGGCATCCACTGCCTCGCTCTTGCCTAGACAAGGTAGGCTAGGTCTCCCCACAAGCTCCTACTTCAGAACTGACATTTTCTGAGACCTGGAGCTGGAAACTGATGTTGTTATCCTAAGACGTCTGCCCTCATCAACCATGGAGGACCTTGAGGTGACTGTTCAGATAGCAAGCAGTTGTTTTACAGATACTTACATGTTCCTGCATAGGTACATCCCAGACTTGTGCCAAGGCCAAACCCTTAGGGACTCTCTAGCTGCTACACCAACCAAGGACATCAACTGGAAAAATACAAACAGGGAAACAGCAGATGTGATGGCTCCTATACTCCTAGAACACACCATCCCTCAGTCTGCTATGCCACTTCAACAAGTTCTTGGAACTTCACTGCTGGTACCACCTCTCCAGACTCAAGCGGGCATCCATCCAGCAACTGGACCCTGGTTTTCCAAGATGTCCCAATGAAGGGCATATATCTGCTCTTATGTGCCTTTCATTAATTCTTACTCTTCTGTACAATCGGGGCACTTTTCCATTCCGTTTTTTTTCTGGCAGTTATCACTTTTTCCACAGCTAGCCTGTTCATAGGGCTGATGTTAATAATCTATTTTTTTTCTCCTAGCAACCTGCCTTGTCAGCCCTCCCAAGAGGCTTCCGGGATGACAGCTAACTGAATGCTTCTTCACTCACCTCCTGCTCTGCGTGACTTTGCATCTCTGCTCTCTCTTCCTCACTTCCTTCCAACTCAATAGGAAGCAGTTTGAAGAACTCCGCACCATCACTTTCCCAAACACGCCATCCATAACTCACCCTCTTTAGTAATAATCAAAAAGAGGAATGTTAACATTTTGATCCACTTCCAGCAGTCCTGGCCAATAAGCAAGTAATGTCCTGGTGGCCCTTTAAGAAAAGACTCCTCAAATAAAGAAGGAAAAAAAAATCCAAAAAAAAAAAAAAAACCAGAAAGGGTTTGCTGGACCTAAAGAACAGGGGAGTTAAAGTAGAGAAACTGGAGGCAGTATCAGTGAGTGGGAAAATAATGGGCATTTCAGAAAAGAATGTCTGCAACACAGTCCTCAGCATGGGTCCTTCAGGATATCTCAGTATTAAAGGCCAGTGTGAGACCTGGATGGATAGATCAGTGGCTATGAGCACTTGTTGCTCTTACAGAGGACCTGGGTTCACCTAGCACCCACCCATGTCAGGTGCCTCACAGTCCTCTCTAACTCCAGCTCCAGATGGATCTGACACCCTCTTCTAGCTTCATTGGGAACTGCACTTACATGAAGCACACACACACACACACACACACACACACACACACACATACCCCACACACATGCATGCATGCGTGCACACACCAAATAAAATTTAAAGAGAAAATGCTAGTATTAATGACAGAGGGTGGTGGCCATCACATTTATTCTCAGGGCTTTGTGAGTGGGAAAACTTTTGAAACTCTGGAAATAAGAGCAAAATTTCAATGTGTGGTTGTTAGTGACACAGTATTCATTGTAAAAAAAAAATGTTTTTCTACAAAAAAAAAAAGAAAAGACTCCTCCCTCTTTGTTCCCTCTCTGCTTGCTCTCTCTCTCTCCTTTCATTGTTTCTCTCTCTCCCTCTAATAAAACTTTTTCATGTGAGCTGGCTGCCAAGAGAGTGCTGTGTCTCCGGCTTTCATCCACTGTGGGGCCTCTTGGCTTCCACCCACTGGGGTCTCTCTCTAAAATACAACACACTGCTCTTTCTTTTCTTTTTTCAGCAAGGTAGAAAACTAGTCACATGGATAAATCTAATCAAGAACATTAATTGTTCAAGTCAGATTAACTATTTCTTGAAAATTATTAGTTTCCATTTTCAGACCTTACTCTTTTTTTTTTTTTTTGTTACTGTGGGTCTCTACTAAAGACAGCGGCTCCTAAGGAGCTGCTGACTAAATGCCAGTGCTGTGCTTGGTGATTTAGCTAGCTCTGGACAATTGCCTGCTGACATCTTTGTATTCCTAGCACTGGTAATTGGGACTCTTCAGCCAGAATCTCTCTCGCCCTGCAGTGTTTTGGAGTCTGAGTCACATAAGTATCTATTCCTGTGTCATCTGTCTGTGCCATATTTATGGTGTTAAATCTGACTAGGTTTTGCAATATTTCTTATAATTTAATGCAAATGGCACTTTTGAGATGTTAACTTATAACTACCCAGAGTTTTCTCCAATCCAATTCCAAGAAGTTTGTCAGTCTCCACGTTTCTCTCTTCTGTATAGATGAACCTAAAAACTTGAAATCTTTGGGGCAGGGGCATGAATTGGAAATAAATGAAAAGTGATAGTTTTCCACTTCTTTTTACTTCTTTCATTACAATATTCTCTTTTTTTGATGAAGAATCATCTCTACAACATACTGATATGGCACAATACGACACAAGTAGATGAACATTTGGAAGCCAGAATTAACTTTATATAAGATGAAACAGTAAGCTAAACAATTCAGTAAATCCTATTATGTGCATTTCTAATTGAGGCCACTGACTCTGTTTCCACTCTGGCGTGGTCTGGAATGTGGCTCTGGGAGTTGAGCAAGGAAAAGGACAATGGGTAGGTCTATGGTTTTTGATGCTGAAAACAAATAACAGTGAGAGATGTAAAACTCAGAATGAAGTTTCTTGAATAAACCCACAGCTAAAAAGATACCCCATGTTCAACGTTAGTATGCAGTGTTACAGCTTTCCAGGCAAAGACAGGTGAAGAGTGAGCCTTAGCAGGTACATATTGAGAGCTAAGACATCACAGATGTAATCTATAAAGATACCATCAGAGGATTCTCCAGCTATCATCACACATCCCTAACGGGCCTCAGATGTCTAACTAGAAGTGGTGTTAACAAGAAACAATGCACAGATGACATCGTCATAGGGAGAAAAATGTCCAGAGTTCTATTTGGACTCTTTGGCCTACTTACTACCCTCCCATCTAGCACAAGTTTCCTGAAAATGATCCTAAGGGTTATGTGGATGCTGCTTCCAAGTGAATTCTAGTGAAGGAAACTACCCCCAAATTATCACATATGTGTTTACATTTGTAAATTCTTTTTTAGATGAACTCATGATTTCTGAAAATTCTTGCTAATTTTCTACTAAATATGTTGCTGGAAATGTCATTGTCACTTTGGCAACAATATCTTTTCAAATTATATTTTTATGCTGCTACTGTGTGTGAAATGTTCTTGGCTTTCACCTTTTGTACGTTCAGTGTTGTGCAGCACCTCTGAGTGGTCTGCTCCTCTAAAGAGAATGAGGGATTTAGTCAGTGTCACTTCCTCTGGGACAGCTCCATCCTTTTCATTGTTCATCCTTTGTTACTAACTATGTTGTAGTGAGTTTGTGTTCTGTTCCACTGTAAATAATTGTTCCACCTAGAGTTTTAATAAGAATGCTGATTGGCTGAAGGCAGATAAGAAGTGTGAGCAGAGCTACAAGACTAAGAAACCTCTGGGAAAGGAAGAGCAGAGCAGAGAAGCCAAAGAGACACCACGGAGACACCACAACGAGACTCCTGCAGACAGAGAGGAAAGATGTTGAAATGCTGCTCTGAGAAAAGGTACCAAGCCACATGGCTAAACAAGATAAAAATCATGGGTTAGATTAAGAATTAAGTGTTAGCAATATGTGTGAGCTATAGGACAATCAGCATAAAATTAATATAAGTGTCTGTGTGTTTCTGTAGGACTGTGAGTCAGTGGGTCTGGACAACAGGCCAGAGAGGCCAGAAACTTAATACTACACTGTGTTACCTTCACAGAGTTCCCTTCCTGAATTGCATTAGAGTTTTCTGAGTAATACCAGCACCCACGTCATTTCTTCTGAACCTGCTCTGGCAGATGATTTGCTTTTATTTTCTCACCCATTAACCTTACTTCTTCCCTGCATTTTCTTTTTTGTTGCCCAAATACACTCTTTTAAATGCCCACTTTGTAAAATATCATGTGTGTTTATCCCTGAGGACTAGGAATCAGTAAATACAAATACATGCTCTTCTCTCTACATTGATAATGAACATAAAATCATCATGAACAGATACAGACAGAAGTCAGCCCTGATCAGGATGCTCGTGTGTTCTTCATGAACTGACTTGTGGACTATGAACTGCATCACTTACATCCACACTCCATGATAACTAAAACTGAAGCCAAACTGTTAGGAAACTGATTCTTAAATAAAGTGTGTAACTGGTATATTTGCAGACTAAAACTGTCCAGAGTTATGACTGGTTAATGAACTGTAGTATTGCTGATATCTATAAAATTCAGAGCAGCAATAAAATGTATATTATAAGCTAATTAGTAAGTTCATTAAAAAGATATGGGAATATTATTCTCAATAATTATTCTAGATTTATAATTAATGTAAATAGAGTAAAATGAAAAACTTTTATTAATAATGATATGTTAGTGAAAGACATAGAGATGTGAAGAATGGAAACAGCAAGATCTAGTATTCTATTGGTATGAATTCTCCTTCCAACTATAAATTCCATGTAACTCCAATTTAAACAAATTAGGAAATTCTAGGCTGTTGATTTTTAAATTTTGGAATGAACTAGTCACTCTAACTATAAATCTAAACCCAAGATTCAAGTCATAAAGCAGAATACTAATAGAGATTACTATTTAAAAATCAATCTCTTACAATGAAAAAATATCTACTTCCAACTCAACAAAAAGATAAAAACAGAATCCTAAGGACACCTTTGCATTATATATAACAGAAAAAGAAAAATATTTATTAATAATACACAAACATTACTCTCTCATTAGCAGTTAAAGGAATAAATTTTAAAATAATTATGCTAAGTGCATAAGGCCAGATCAAAAGATACTACTTTTATAAACAGTCCAACTCCAATTATATAAAACAAGTACAAGTCCATTTATATAAAACTTTAGAAAATTCAATCGATTTTTAGTCCCAGAAACAGATCAATGGTAACTCAATTGGAGAGAAGACATAAAAGTGTAATAAGAAAGAGTCATAATAAATCTTTATGTGGTGATAGGTAGAGTCATGTAGATTGTTCTATCAACTTCACAAATACTATTCAAAATATATCCAATTATGTACCTCAAATATGTGAGTTCTACTTTTAAAAACTTATTAAATTAATTTAAACAGGACTAAACACAAATAAAAATAAATAAAAATATTCAACTCACAAAAAAGTCAATAGCCAATAAATAAAATTGTATAAGGTACTTCCTTAATAATATAAAATAATGAATTTTAAAATTTATTTTGTTTATCAAATAGAAAAAGACTTCCTAGAATTCAATGAACATGAATGCACAACACACCCAAACTTATAGGACACAATGAAAGCAATGTTAAGAGGAAAATTCATAGTACTACATGCCTATATTATAAACAAAGAAAAATCTCACACCTACCTGCACAGCTGAAGGCATTAGTGCAATTAGAAGCAAACTGATCTATAAGGAGCAGACAACAGGAAATAATCAAACTTAGGACTGAAGTCAACACAATAGAAACAAAGAGAACAATACAAAGAATCAATGAATCAAAGAGTTAGTTCTTTGAGAAAGTCAACAAGCTAGATGAGCCCTTATCCAAACTAACCAAAAGACAGTGAGAGAACATTCACATTAACAGAATCAGAAATGGAAATGGGGACATAGCAACAGATACCCGAAAATCCAGGGAATTATCAGGACATACTTTGAAAATCTATACTCCACAAAAATGGAAAACCTAAAAGAAGTGGACAGCTTCCTGGACAGGTACTATTTACCAAAATTAAATCAAGATCATATAAATGACCTAAATAGACCTATAACCCCAAAAGAAATTGAAGCTGTTATTAAAAGTCTTCTGAATAAAAAAAAAAAAAAAAAAAAAGCCTACAACCAGATGGTTTCAGTGCAGAATTCTACCAGACATTCAAAGAAGAACCAATACTAATACCCCTCAAACTGTTCCAAAGGAACATTGCCAAACTCTTTTTATGAGGCCACAATCACCCTGATACCCAAGCCACTCAAAGATGCAACAAAGAAAGAGAATTACAGACCAATCTCCCTCATGAACATTGATGCAAAAATACTCACTAAAACTCTGGCAAATGGAATCCAGCAACATATAAAATAATGTCATCCACCAAGATTAAGTAGGCTTCATTTTAGAGATGCAGGGTTCAACATACAAAAAAACTGTCAATGTCATTCATCATACAAACAACCTGAAAGAAAAAAACCCACATGACCATCTCCTTAAATGCCAAAAATGGCTTTGACGAAATCCAACACTAGTGTATGATAAAAGACCTGGAGAGATCAGGAATACAGGGAAAATACCTAAATATAATAAAGGTGATATACAGCAAGCCAACAGCCACCATCAAACTAAACGGACCAAAACTCAAAGCAATCCCACTAAAATCAGGAAAAAGACAAGGCTGCCCTTTTTCCCCTTATCTATTCAATATAGGTCTCAAAGTTTTAGCAACAACAATAAGAGTACAAAAGGAGTTTAAGGGGATACAAACTGGAAAAAAAGAAGTGAAACTATCTATTTTCATATGATGTGATTGTATACATAAGTGACCCCAAAATTCTGCCAGGGAACTCCTGCAGCTGATAAACACCTTCAACAGTATAGCAGGGTACAAGATTAACTCAAAAATAATCAATAGCCTTCCTTTAACAAGGATAAAAGGGCTGAAAAAGAAATAAGGGAAACATCACCTTTTATAGTAGCTACAAATAGCTTTAAATATCTTAGTATAACTCTAACCAAAGAAGTAGCAAATCTGTTTGACAAAAACTTTAAATCACTGAAAAAAGAAATTGAAGAGGATGTCAGAAAATGGAAAGATTTCCTGTGCTCCTATATGGTAGGATCAATATAGTAAAAATGGCAATTTTACCAAAAACAATCTACAGATTCAATGCAATCCCCATCAAAATCCCAACATAATTTTTTACAGACTGTGAAAGAATAATACTCAACTTCATATGGAATAATAGGAAAGCCCAGAATGCCAAAACAATCCTGCTCAACAAAAGAATCTCAGGAGGTATCACCATCCCTGACATCAAGCTATAAATAAAATAAATAAAAACAGCCTGGTACTGGCATAAAAACAGACTTGTGGATCAATGGAATGAAATCGTAGACCCTGACCTTAACCCACAAACCTATAAACACCTGGTCTTTGACAAAGAGCCCAAAAACATTCAATGAAATGTGGTGGGAGGGGGAAGGGACCTTGAACAAGGATATACAAGGTTAGAAAGTGTGACTTCTTTGTTAATAATAATAATAATAATAATGGAAAAAAAGAAAAAAGATAGTATTTTTAACAAATGGTGTTAGCATAACTGTATGGTAGTATTATGAGAATGCAAATAGATCCAAACCTTTCACCCTGCACAAATATCAAATTCAAGTGGATCAAAAACCTCAACATAAACCCAGCTACACTGAACTTGATAGAAAAGAAAGTAGGAAACACCCTACAATGCATTGGCACAGATGATCACCTCCTAAATATAACATCAGTAGCATAGACACTAAGAACAACAATTAATAAATGGAACCTCATGAAACTACGAAGCAAAGGACACAATCAATAAGACAAAATGACACCCTACAGAATGGAAAAAGATCTCCACTGATACTACATCTTACAGAAGACTGATCTCTAAAATATATAGAAAACTCAAAAAACTAGAACCCAAAAACCTAAATAACCCAATTAAAAAATGGGGCTCAGAGCTAAAAAGGGAATTTTCAATAGAAGAATTACAAATGACTAAAAGGCACTTAAAAAATTGCTCAACAACTTTAGCCATCAGAGAAATGCAAATCAAAACAACCTTGAGATACCACCTTATTCCTGTCAGAATGGCTAAAATCAAAATAACAGATGATAATCTCTGCTGGAGAGGATGCAGAGTGCGGCGAGCCGCCTCTGTCCTGCAGAACGACGAGTCACCACACGGCACGATTCTTCTCGGATCACACTTTATTGGAGTTACAGCTCAGTTGTGAAGTGGTGGAAAGAAGACGCAGAGCCTGAAATTCAGCCTGGTTATATAGGGGAGCCTGGCGCCTGATTGGTGCGCAACACAATGCCTCATTAACATATAGCCGGT
>PVIH01007611.1:0-98910 GCA_004025045.1 Sigmodon hispidus | reverse complement strand
CTTGGGATCAGAAACACCCTGGACTGACCCTTCAAACCCCAGTCCATCTATAGGAACACCTGACTCACTCTTGAGGGAAGGGGGACAAAACTGGATTTGGCCGGGAGTGAAGACTGATCCAAGCATTATTGGGCCAGTGTGACCATAGGACTGTCTGCTCCCTGCCAAGGGAGGGGATGGGGAGTTGCAGAGAAGAAAAATGATCAGATGTGGTGGGAGGGGGAAGAGACCTTCAATAAGGATATACAGGGATGGAAAGAAAAAATTCAGAGGGAAAGCTGAACACAAAGAAAATATATGTGTAGTAATCTTATTTGCATTTCCACCCTTGATAAGCCATGCTTATGATTATTATCCTCTGTATAGTTATTGTTAACTCTTCGGCATTTTTAAATTCTTTTTACTGTTTTTTTTGATAAATACAAAATAAAGAACGAAAAAAAAAAATAAGACTCAGAGCCAAACACCCCCCCAAAAAAAAATGTAATGTTGTTCTAGTAATACTCATTGATAGCAAACGGGCGATGAATTTTGGTCTATTGGTATAAGTAATTTCCAACATTAAAAGCAAAAACTTGAGTATTCAAATGAAGAATGCTATGGGGCACAGATTCACTCAGCGTGAATCTGGCCGCTAGTGGAGAAGATGTTCTAGAATATTCCAGAAATGCTACCTGTTTCATGAAGATCCTCAAACAGAATCAACAACATCATCATCATTATTTATTAGTTAGTTGCTATATTGTAGCTGCTTCTACTGCTTGTATATAAATTATTCTGTAATGTTCATGATATACATATTGCCACTGTTAACACACAATGCTGCTATAACTCATGTAAGTGAGCAATTATTTGCAAAACACTCTATGATCCAGTAACATTTTACTGTTCATAAAATGCTTTTCTTTAAATGCTGTAATATAAGCTTACTTATTTAGGGCATATTTATTTTCAAACTAGTGTTTTTTTCAAAGATGATTTTAAAAATTACTGTTGAGAGAAATATGACAAATGTGCTCTCAAAGAATAAAATATTTTCAATTCTTTGTATCTATTTCCTAAATTATATCACTCAGAAAACTTACTGAGTGTTTCTTATTCTAGGAACAACTCATAAACATGTTTATAGACAAAATGTCATATCATTTTCTATAAGTAGTCTATTGTTAAACATTTTAAATATTTTTAAATAAATATTTTAGAAAAATTCAATCATATTTTAAAGATTAGATACTATTAACTTGTTATGTTGTGATATTTTTGCTATAGCCATTTTCTTTTAAATGAAGAAAATATTTCATTTTCAAAAGTTCAAACACAAATTTAAGTGATTTTTCTCTAATATTATAACACAAAAGTGATATGTTTTGTGTTAAAATATTATCTTCATGTGACATGTATAAATAGTTCATAGACTACAGAAGCATGACATTTGATAGTTTCATTTTGCAGAAAATATATTAAAGAGTGTCCTCCAAAAGAACTCAATTTCTTGAGACATTTTTAATTAAATGATACATTTCTTTTGTTCACCTGTAATTTAAAATATTAGAAAATACTTAATTGTACTTAAAATTTCAGAAAAAAATGACAATCTGCTAATAATACTTTCTCCCTAGCTATCATTGCCTTCTTATAAAATCAAGGCCCTTGGAATTCAGATGTCAGCTGTGTAACCCTCTGCCAGTGTGTTTAATGCACGCTAAGGTCCCTCTGAAAATGTTCTACAAACTTTGAAGAGAGAAAACATGCCCTTATTAGGCTAATATAATTTTATATTTAAAAGTTTAATGGCTCTATTTTTTTGGCAGAGACATTTAGCTCCTAATCCATTTCTATTTTCTAGTCTACAGCTCTATTATTATCTAAGTGTAGAGCCTCAAACCATATAGTGAATATCTCCAGAATAGTTTAAATTCTGCAAACTGCTTCCAGGCTTGAATCATCAGCATTTTTCATGATCAGTTCTGGTCCCTGCATCTAGCCATGGCCTCAGAGATCCTTTTCTCCAAGATCTCATTCATCATGGTCCAAATTCTACCTTTAGATTGATATACAGTTTCTGGAATATTTACTCATGGGTTGTAGAAGAACATAATCTTTGTTTTTGTATTATTAACAAATGGTTAACAATCTCTGAATTTAAAACTTACATTAAATATAGTATTGTACCTTTTCTTTTTGTTACTAAACTCAGACTCAAAGCACAATTTTTTTTTCTTTTGTGTGTACCTGTACCTTTTTATGTGTGGATGTATATGTGAGCCCAGGTGTGCACTTTTATATGGGTATCTACGTAAATGGTTAATTGTTAAACCTGTGTATTCTCCCTACAATTCTGACCACATTTCTTAAGTTATTTACTATAATTTAAATTTTATACATTTATATTTTATTATTTGTGTGTATGTGTGCCTTTGTATGTCCATATGAGTGTGTGTGTATGTGTGTGCGCTATAGTGAATTGAAGAGTCAATTCTCTTCTTCAACATGTAGTTTCAGGGAATCAAACTTAGATCATAAGGCTTATAGAAAAGTTCTTAGACACCATGATCCTTAATAGCCTCATATTGATTTTTCAGAGAGGGCCTCTCACTTGCCTGTGCCTCATCTACTAGATTAGGCTGTCTGACCAATAAACTTCAAGAATCCCCTATCTCTGCTTTTTTAATGCAGGAATCCAAAGGGTACAACACAGCCTTTGGCTTTTCAGGATATTAAGTTTATATCTTCATGTTTGAAAGACAAGAATACTACTTATTAATTATCTTTAGAAATTGCATAATGTCTTTAAATATTTGACTCTCTACTATCTGAAAAAAATCATTTTTTTGCAAACTTAAAATTAAAACTGAAAGAAAACACATTAACTTACTTTTTCTCATTATATTTTATATGCTATTCTCTTTCTAAACTTTACAAAAACCTTATAGGGAAATCCACAAATCCAAGTTAATAAGATTTAAAGCATATTCAATTTAATAAATTTATATGCAATAGAAATGATATTAAGAATAGAAGATACTCCTAGTACATAACATATTTAATTCATTGATCCATGACAACAAACAAAATAATTTTAAATGATTAACCAGTAGGTAGAAAGCAAAAATACTTCATATAGTCTCCCTTGGTTTCATTTATCTTTACATGATAAATTGTTATAAATTAACAACCCAAATCATTAGGTATAAAATATGGATGAGTATTCAGAAAATATTAGCCACATAACAAGCAATCTTGTCACAATAGCTGGAACCCAGTTATCTTTGTTTGTGGAAATACTGAGAAAATAAAATCGCATGCTTATAAATACAATGAAGATTATAGTTTTCTTTGTGGAGCTGCAGATACATGTTGAAGAAATACAAGATTAAAAAGGTATAAAGACATTTTATGAATCACAGTGTATAAGTAATTATAAAAAAACAAATTTTGACTCTTTCTCTACCTTGTCAAGAAACAAAATGAAACTAAACTCAGAGAAGTTTCTGTTAATTCTGTTAATTCTCAAATGAACTTTGCTACAAATATACAGCTCCACCATCTGGAAATATAGCTTCGACTGCTATCTGAATATTAGAGACAAATTTCTGAAGCATAGGATGAGACTCTGCCATGAGACAGGAGATGAAATTTACCATAAAATTGTGTAAATCAAAAATTGGAATGAAGAAGAGAAAGCAATGTAAATTCTAATAGGATTTTCCAAATGAAATGGTAAATATGAGTGGTACAAAATTGGTAGGAAAAAATTCTTCTGAGATGAAAACACAAAGAAATTTCTGAACTATACTAGGATGAAATAAAAAAAAAAGCCCCATGAAGATGACTGGATTAAAAGCACTATGTAATCTCTATCAGGAGAGATATTAATATATTTATTAATATATTAGTAGCTATCCCTATGTGTTCAGTGTTTATTGGGATTATCCATTACAGTATTTATAAATTTTTCATGATCTTGATATCAATAATAAAAGAAAGTAATTTATTGTGATGCAAACTAATTATTTAGAAATATCTAGATCTCTAGCAATACCACTATTAGGCATATATACCCAAGGGATGGACATTATTTCCCCAAGGGTATGAGCTCAACTATGTTCATAGCAGCAGTATTCATAAAGGCCAGAAACTAGAAACAACCTATAGATTCCTCTAAAGAAAGGATTTTTTAAAAATGTGGTACATTTATACCATGGAGTACTAATCACCAGAAAAAAAAATATGACATCCTAAATTTTTCAGGCAAAAGATGTATCTGGAGAGTATCATCATAAGGGAGGTAACACAGACCTAGAAAAACTGATATGGTAGGTACTGACTCATAAGTGGGTTGTAGATGTTGCAAAGGATAAACAGGGTGCAATTCACACCAGCACCAGCAGCTATGTAATAGGAGAAAGTTTAAGAGACATCTATAGATTTCCCTGGGAATAGAAAATAGAGAAGTTCTCCTAAGAAAATTGAGATCATATGGGTGGAGAGGGCAATGGGAGGTTATGAGAGAACATGAGAGAGTGGAATGGTGGGGGAGGGCAATTCAGAGGAAGAACAAAGAAGTAGATATCCTAATAAAGTGAGCAATTGTGGGATTAGAGAGAAACCTGATACTAGTGAACATCCAAGAACCCACAGGATGAGCCCAGCCAGCTAGGACTCCAAGCAATAGTGGAGAGGGTTCCTAATCAGACCTTTTCCTATTATCATATGAATGACCACCCTAATTGTCATATGGAGAGGGTACCTAATCAGACCTTTTCCTATTATCATATGAATGACCACCCTAATTGTCATTATAGAACCTTCCTCCTGCAACTGATCCAGGCAGAAGCAGAGATCCATAAGTAAACATCAGGCTGAGCAACTGGTCCAGGTGAAGAAAAATAGGACAAATTATATGATAGAATGATGGAGAGACCTATGGAATAGGCAGTCCCCTGCTGTTACAAGCTCCCACAACAGATTCTGAAACAATACTTGAGGACCCTCTGAAAGTTGATGACAGTCAAAAGGCATGAGCAGTTTCTGGAGCCTCTTGTAATCCAAACAGAGTTTATGCAAGTCCATGAACTGGGTCCTAGAAGACCATGCCTAGCAGAAAAACACCTTTCACAGGCTTGATACTTGGGTGAGGGCCTGGGTCCTACCTCAACTGACTATGCCAGACTGGACTGACTCATCTTGGGATTCCTGGTCTTTTCTGTGGAGTGAGTGAAGGGAATGGGAGAGACTGAGGGAGGACAAAGAGAAATGGCAGGCCAAAAAAAAAAAATTTCTTTTTAGGTAGTAACTGCTTTAATAGTACAACTAGTATTTGAAGAAATTAATTCCAAAGTACTTCCAAATTATCCAATTTTTATGTTCTATTTAGCTTTATCTATATAAAAATGCTAAGTCCTATGCTATATGTCATTCACAACCATTCCCTGTTTACAATTTTATGCTTAAAACCAAGTACAAGTTACATAAATTCAAATGGCCTTTTTCATTACAGTGTGTTTATTTTTGAAATTCAATTTAAATTAACATAATTCTACCTGACATTTAGATTGTCAGGCCTTTACAGAAGGTACATTTTTTACAGTGTTAATTTTACCTGAAAAATGTAAGAATATATTACCATTAAGTCAATGATTAGATATGAAAATACATTCAATTAAATTTTAAACCAAAATACCAACCAGATTTTAAGATAATTGAATTTAAATTGGATGGATCTACATTCCAAGAATCAGTTAACATTTGAAAAGTCAGCTATACTTGCATATAAATGTATACTCTGATATGACAGGATATGTTTTTTATGACAAGTTCACTTATTCAAATGTGTCATATGCAGAGCTGTATCAAATTATATTAGATTTTGTAGTTAAAAATTACATTTCTTTATAAATCCTGAAGTAAACAACACAAATTCAATTATGCATTGCTGAATAATGGGGACACATTATGAAATAGGAGTAATTAGTGGATTTCATTTTATGCAGATATCAGCATATATGCATAGTTATCTAATCTATAAACTACATATTGAGCTTATACAATATATATTAATGAATCTCATAATGAAAATTTGTTTAATAATAAACTCACAATTTAATATTGTTTCCTTAAAGTTATCATCTGGGTAGAGAGTTAATTTAGTAGCTGGCGTCATTGATTCTTTTGCTGAAGACCCAAGTTTATTTCCCCAAAGCTACATAGTGGCTCAAAACTATTGGTAATTCCAGCTGCAGGGAAGAAGTCATCCTCTGATGTATACATATATACATCTGATGAATATGCTTACATGCAGACAAAATATTGAGACATATAAAATGAATATTTTTAAAATATCTCATAATATACTAATACCATACAAGTTCTTTGGTTGTACATAAGTGTACTCTATGATATTTACACAATGACAAAATTTTATAATGATATATTCCTAAGAGTATTTCAATCACATGATAAGCAATTATAAATGTAACTCTACACATTGCTCCTAATATAATTATGAACAAAATAACACAATGAATTTCAAATGTATAAAGTTCACTGAGATGTACGGAGGTTTGCACTGGGTTTGTAACTTAATCTAGCTCAGTAAAACTTTTGTGAGTTTGATATCATAAATTGATTTTTATCTTTAAAATGTCATGCATATTAAATTCAGCAAATCCACAATCATATGTATGTATATATGTGCTGAACTTAACTATTTGCGATTCTCTAAATTCAGCCTTCTGAGTGATGGGTACACAGGAATGATTACCTATATGTAAAAATGTTGTTTTACAGTCAATATTTTCTTATGAGTAAAGGGTTTTAATAATAAAACATGTAATATAGAAAAAATCCACTTACCATACATTAGGTAGGAAATGTACACATTTAATTGTGATATATTTTGTATGACTGACAGTACAGAAGTTTAGCTCATACCAGCATCTCTATAAACATGAGCAATACATTGTACAATGACAACAATAACTTTGATACATATTGTGTTGAGAAATAATAATTACCTTCATCACTGATGTGAAAATACATAGGAAATAGAATAATGGGGTAAGGCTTTATTCTGGCATCTGTTTCAGGTGCATCAATTCACAATCACTTGAAAGAACTTCATTGAAGAAGAATATATAGTAGAATAGAACTTTATTCTTTATGATAATCAGAACGCAAAGAGGATTAGGGATAGGGTGCACAGTTAAAGGCACACCTTTCTTTCAATTAATATTTTATTTTTAAGTTTGTTCAATTGGAAATGTGCACTTGAATGCAGATGCCTGTGGAGGCCAGAAAAGGAAGTGAGATATCTTGGAACTACAGTTCCTTTCTTTTTATTTTTTTTTAATTTATATTTATCTATATTCCCCCTTCCCTCCCTCACTTCCATCCTCCCAATTTTCCCAGTCACATTCAGCCTCCCTGCTCACCACTGCCCCATCCTACCCCCCACCAAAGGGTAATATGTCATAAGGTTGGTCAGCTCAGCTTGTTGCATTCAATCCAGGCGGGTCTGATTTCCTCATCCCTATATCAAGACTAGGTTAGGTGTTCCTCTAGAAGAAATGGGATCTAACATGCCAGCCCAATTACAGGAACACAGTCTGATACCACTCCTTTAGGCTGCACATATTGGCCATGCTTACACTTGTAGGGCCAAGCTCCTTATCCTGATGTTTCCCCAGTGTCTTTTTTTGATTCAGAGAGCTTCCCAGAGTTCGAGCCAGCCATCACTGGCTGGGAATTTTCCTCATAATCCCTATCCACTTGCTCATACAGACTCTCCTCCCTCAATCACAGCTGGAATAGGAGATAAACCCAGTGCTCAGCCATGGATCTCTGCCTCAACCTCTATTCATTGTTGGATGTATGTTCTGGATGATACTTAGGATGTTTATTCATTTAATTATAGAGAAGTGCTGTCTAGGCACCCCATTCCCCTACTTGTTGGCCAGCAAGCCAGAGGCATTTCATGAAGTATTGGAGGTTTCCCTAGACTCAGTTTCTTTCCAACCCCACATTGGCTTCTTCTATCCTGATATCCATCTTTTTTTCTCCGTATTTGTTGCTCTTCTCACTCAACCATCACCATCTCTTATAATTTGTTCCCACCTCTTCTTTTCTTGGTTGGAACCAATTTCATTTTGCTGAGGTGATCTTGCAATTTTCTCTTCCTAGGGAAATCTCTGGATGTCTCCTTCTGATCCCAAGCTGTTCTGGGGTTATGATTTGCAGCTTGGGTATTCTTTGATTTTAGTCTAAAGTCAATTTATAAATGAGTACAATTTGTGCCTTTCTTTCTAGGCTTGAGATACCTAACTCAGTAGAATGCATATATATCATCTTGTCTTTTTTAAGCCCTTTTAATGCTTTATCATCTCTTCAACTAATTTTTGGAAACCAAAAACATTCACATATAAACATTTTAGGTCACTCATCATTCACAACAGAGCTATGATAAATGGCAAAGTAATGTGAATCAGTAATCAAAAGGAATAGTATTTGATCACCCACACAATGGAACTCTGTAGTAAAAAGAAAAAGTTTTACAAAACACAGGCAACTATATGAATGAACACATAGAAAGTATGATGAAAATGAGTTCGTATAATATATAATCTTTTATACAATACACAAGAAGTCATTTCAAATTGTCCTCTATCCAGTTGGGAAAGATAGTACAAAGTTGGAGGCTCAGACTGAATATTTGAGCATTGCTGAAAAGATAGTTCGGTTAGTAAAGAGCTTAATACTTAAGAATTAGGGCTTTAATATAGATTGCCAAAATCCATGTTGAAATGCTCATGGAAAAAGGGACTCTAAGCCTAGCCTTGATGGTGATGGGAAGAAAAAAAAAGTGATCTCTTATGTTCAAAAGACAATATTTGCCTTATAAAAATGAGGTATACATGCCACAAAAGCCCAAGTTAAAAAATAGAGATAAAAGTGGCAGAATGATGTATTTAATAATGAATTCATCCCATTCATGTTTATTTAAGCATATACAAATATACTCACACACATATTCATACACCCTACATTAAAATTGAAACACATCTGTCTTTCTTTGTTTTTTGCATCCCAAACAGAAAAATACACACATACACATGAAAACAGGAAATCAGTCTCCCCAAGGACCCAGCAATACCACTATTGGGCATTTACCAGAAAGATGCACATTTGCACCCCAAAAGCATTAGCTCAACTATGTTCATAGTGACATTATTCATAATAGCAAGAACCTTGAAACAACCTAGATACCCCTCAACTGAAGAGTGCATTAACAAACTGCCGTCCATCTACACAATGGAGTACTATTCAGCAGTAAGAAAAAAATGAAATCCTAAAATTCTCAGGCAAATGGATGGAGTTGGACAATAGCCTCTTGAGCAAGGTATCACAAACCCAGAAAGATATAAGCAGTGAAAATACTCAGTTAGTACTGGACTTTAAACAAAAAGTAAATCACACCCAAACTGCAAACCACAACCACTGAACAGCTTGGGATCCAAAGCACCTTTGGAGTGGCATGTTAGAGCAGCACCTTGAAGCCTATACCCTCCAGAGGAACACCTGACCCAGTTTTGATTTTGGGATGAGGAAAGCAGATTTGCCTGAAGTGGATGCTGAACTAAGCCACCTTGGGACCTTGGGACCTCCTGTGCTAGCTGGGGAGGAGATAAGGAGATGAGGAGAAGACAGAGTGAACTTGAAAAGCAGATACATGGATAAAAAATTAGACTTTATTCAAAAATATAAAAAAATAACAAGCAGAAATGCTTAGATTTTAAGAATAATCTGCTTGCAGACTGGCCTATATTACCAAAAGAGACACTGAAAATAAAATAATAATTATGCAGATTGCATAAATGGAAAGTATTCTAATTTCTAAGATAATTTTGTAACTGTCAGTTTTGTATCAAATAAAAGTAGTGATACATAATACATACAGATTCCTTATTTTACCTTCACTCTTCCAAACATTTCTGTAATAAAATCTTATTCATCTTCTCAGCACTGCTCTTGTTTTTAGTCTCAGCCTGTTTCAGTGTCCCACAGCTGAGATTAGGGTAAGCCATTGTACTTGACACTTCTTTTGCTAAAACAGATTATGTAGCATTCTGAGAGATTCTGAGAGGTCTGATAACTGAGTTTGATGGGGTGCATAATGTAAAATCACCAATACTATATTTTCAGTTGCCAGGCAACTGAAAAAAATAACATTCTGAATTATATGAACAAATATTCACTATTTAAGAAATTTTATGTAATGTGAAGTTATGTAAAGCAATTAAAACACTAGGATTCCTAGAAAATAGTATATAATATACAGTTTCCAATAAATGTCACATCTTTGTTGGCTTTTTTTGTAGGTTAAAGAGTTTAATTTCTGTATTTTAATATTTATAAAGTAATCATCTTTGAAATCTGCTAAATTGAAATGGAGTTCTGTTATCTTTCTCTAGGAAAAGAAAGACACTGGATATATATGTTTTGTTAAGAATACAAAAGAAGAAGCTGGTATGTGGAAAGAGCTAAGTCACAGTTAATTTTTTATTGCAAGAAAGTATATAATCATAAAATGAAACATCTAATTAGAAATACATTTATGATTAAATTTTAAAACAAATTTGTTATATTCATTTTATTTTATGTGTGAGTTGTAGTGTCTGCACTATGTATGTATTTTAGTATGTGTGCTTAGTAGAGGTCAGAAGAGGGCATTGGATTCCCTGGGACTGGGGTTACAGATGGTGTGTGTGTACCCTGTGTGTCTGGGATTTGAACACTAATCTATTGGAAGATCCACTAGTGCTTTTTTTAATTTATTCTTATTTATGTGCACTGGTGTTTTGTTAGGGAGGTCAGGAACTAGAGTTATAGACAGTTGTGAGCTGCCATGTGGGTGCTGGGAATTGAACCTGTGTCCTCTGTAACCACTGAGCCATCTCTCCAGCCCCTCCACCAGTGCTCTTAACTGCTAAGCCACCTCTTCAACCCTGGATAAGCTGTTTTTAATGTTCACATATGAAACTGTATAAAGTGTTTTCTTCTATTTGCTTCATACTTTTCTTTTTTCTGTTATTTTTATTATGAATAAAGAAGTCACATTTTCTATCCTTGTATATCCTTATTCAAGATCCCTTCCCCCTCCCACCACATCAGGTCATTCTCTCTTCTCCACAACTCCCCATGCCCCCCATGGGCAGGCGGTCCCAAAGTCTCACGGTCCAAATATTGCTTAGTTCAGCTTCTGGCAAATCCAGTTTTCTTCCCCCAATATCAAGACTGAGTCAGCTTTCTTTATCTAAGTTCTCTGAAATTGATCTGCTTTTTTTTTAGATTTTGGAATGAGTCCATTTCTATTGTAAATTCTATACATATTTAAAATCATTTAATTTAGCCTCAATGATGCATATTTAATAAATACATATTAATATGATTATATTTATTTTTCAGAATAGATTACAAAACTGTCTTTAAAGCATGGAAGCTTCTAAACTTCCATAAGCATGTGACGCCATAGAGAACTTGCATTAGTGCATCATCACAATTCCATTTGCAAAGTTTCTATTATTATCCCCTAACTTATCATGCAACACTTATAAATTTTACCTTCTCAGCCTCCCATTTTAGAAAGGAACAAGTGGAATTTCATAACCTCAGTGCTTATTGAGCTTGTCTCTCCTAAGGGACTAAATGTAAGATTTCAGTATGGAAAATGTTTATCATCAAGTAAACTACCTCTTCATCCTGCCTGTTAGTGAGATTTCTTGCCACTTCCATTGAATTCTTGAGAGCTATATTTTTTCGGGATATTACTCTGAAATGTATAAGCAAAGAAAGGCTAGAGACTATAAGACTTAATGTGACTTGATATAAATGTTTTCTAAAGCTAGGAATGATGTGCTATGCCAACAAGATTCTGTTCTGTACCTTACATTTCCCTTCTCCTCAATATACTCTAGTGGTTCAAAAAGACTTGAGTAAATTTCTTGATCTTTTACAAGTAAACTAATACTTCTGAAGTTATTTATTATTTATTTAAATAATATAATATCATTAATAAAATAAGCATTGGAGGATAAATAAGCTCATATATTCAAATTTATTTTTAAGTACCCAATCCAATGTGTGTTTCTACTACTACACTTTCAGTAGACTTAGTGTAATGAAAAGTATTCATATGCAATTTATTTTTTTGTTCTTTCTTCTGACTTGACTAGATATAACCCCAAAACATAAAAATTTAATGTTATTTTTAGCATTCTTTTCTGTGACAATAGTCAAATCTATGACATATCATTGTTAAAAATATAGAGTTAAGGAAAGAATTTTGCTGTAAAGAGGCTCCAAAATGAGAAAGGATGGCGGGCAGGGATGGGATGGAGGGAGGCTGAGGGAGGATTGGGACGGACTGGGATGAAGTAAGAGAGGAAGAGCAGAGGCAGATATAAAATAAACGTTTTTTTACTTGTATATTCTTTTTTGATTTATTATTATTATTATTATTATTATTATTATTATTATTATTAACAAAGAAGTCACACTTTCTATCCTTGTATATCCTTATTCAAGGTCCCTGACTGTTCTTCCAGAGGACCTGAGTTCGATTCCCAGCATCCACATGGCAGCTAACAGTTGTCTGTACTTCTGAAAAACATAAAAATAAAAGAAGAAACTTTTTAAATTAAAACAAAAGAAAATATTCTTATTCTAAACCGGCTCCTTCTTTTAATCTACTAAAGTCAGCTGTCTTCCCTACATCTAAATTTATTGTATCTAATGGTACAAATAACTAAATTTATACAATCTATATAAGAGAACTTAGCTGTGGTTAATAATTATGTTATAATGATATCAAATAATTTATTAAAAGCAAGTAAATAGACTTCTATCACACTTATTATATTTTAAATCTACCACTAAGCTTTTCAGCAAACACTTCTGTAGCCAAAGAGGAAAAAAAGGGAAGAAATGAGGAAAATAGACATTAGATATTTTGAACCTTGTTAACCATTAATACCAAAAATAAAAGACAATTTGACTCAGGAAGTAAATTTTAATTCAAAATTTGATTGTTAACTCTAAACCATGAGAGAAACACTCACCTTATATACTGTGACATGAAAACAAAGTGTCAGCCCCTTCTTTGTATGTATCAGTGCAATAGCTGACATAAATTATATAGACACCATAATTAAAATGAACAATAATTATAGAATAAGGTTTCTAGCATGTGTAGTATGAGAAATATTTGTTCTTGAGTAGAACGAAATAAAAAGGTATCGTGGTAACGACCTGTCGTGAGATATGTTTTAAATGATGTTTATTTTGTGAAAATTGTTTATAAAATAGAGAAGGTTAAGAAAAGGTGAAGGGGTAAGGTTGCAGGGCGCCGGAGTGTTTTTAAACTAAAGCTCCTGTCCCACATGCCACACATCCACAACCCGCGCCACCAGACTGGAACTGCGCCACTAGTCTGGAAACCACGTCATCAGTTTGTAAACAGCGTCACCAGTCTGGAAACCTAGTCATTAGTCTGGAAACTGTGCCACCAGTCTGGAACCCTCACGAGAGGTCCCGGCCCTGGGCCAGAGAACACCTGCTTCTTGTCTGTAGTCTTTTCCCTGGGCTGTCTACTTCCGAAGCTCGTTCTCGTTGACCATGCCCCTCTCTGTCCCAGCACTCAGCTGCTACCAATCCACCTGTGTAGATTCTGATTTCCTGCAACATCTCCTCCTTTTGTCTAAATAAGAAGGTTTTAAACTAAATATGAGCTATATATTATAGGGATTATTATAAGGTGGTGTCTGGGGAATAGAAAGGTATTAACATAAGTGAGGTTAAATTATTGTTAGTAGATAACAAACATAAGGTGCAATTTAATGTTTAGAATGTTGATATGAGGAGATGTATAGGGATTGTTTTAAAGCTGTTTATTTTGGACAATAAAGTTTTAATATTTGAGTGTTTTTGTTGAGATAAGAAGTAATAATAATTTTAATTATTTAGTTTTTAAACTTGTCAAGACTTGAGAAGGAAAATATATATTTGAAGTTGGAAGCATGTTGAAGTAGCTTTTAAAATTTAGGAGAAGACAACGACAGTTAATCATTTGGACAGTTATTTATTATTTTTTTGTATAACGGGAGCATTTATCTTTGTGGCTATTGGTCTATGATATTTGACAAGTTTTTATAGAAGTAGGGTATTTTGTGGTAAAACTGTCTTATTTTGTTTAGGCAGGCTTTGGCAGTCTTTATTATTTTTTATTTTGTTTGTCTATTTTGGATAGAGAACATGTTGACAGCAGTCAGGGCAAATGTCGTCTTTTGTCTTTTAGGTCATTATTTGTCAAATAAGATAATTTTTTTAAGATGTTTGTGATGTTTAACACTATTTTGAGAAAGGAATGGTGATGTCAGGAGTGGTCATGTCTTTTAAGGCCAAATTTGAGATAATAAAATTTTGAATGTCATACTTTTTGGCCTATGAAGTGGTTGAAGACACTTATTTATTGGGTGTATTTTAATATGTTTTTGAAAAGCTTGAGTATTTTGACTGTTAGGTGGCAAATTTGAGTAACTATAATCTGTAATCTCAATTAAGAAAGTGAAGTTAATATTGTAAAAATAAGCATTTTAAAAATGAGTGTATAGCTCTTTTTAATAATTTTAAGTATAACAATCTTATGAATATTGACTAAAATATATATTTTGTATTAAATGACAATAGTATTTTAATTATATATTATTATATATATAAAAATATATCTGAACAGAGTTATATAAAACAATTTGTGTGTATATTATAACAAATGTTATGATTAGCATAAATAATTAGAAGTAGAAATTGTATTATTGAAATGGCAATGTATTTAATATATATAAATGTGTAAAATATTTTAAACAGAGGTAGACACGTGTAAATTAAGGCAATTATATATTTAGTTTTGTATTAAAGTATATATTATCTCAAGCAAATGTATAGATTGATTTCCCATTATATCCTTCACAAAAAGTCCCAGTCCTACACAAAAAAATGCCAACTTCTTATCTCTAGCCTTTTCCCTAAACAATCTACTTCCAAAACTCATTCTTATTGACCATGCCCCTCTCCGTCCCAACACTCCACTACTATATAATTTCTAATTTCCCACTACAAAAGGTCTTGCAGAACAGTCTCACTTAATATTTTGGCATAAATTTTATCTTCCAAGGATGAGAGACTGAATAAAATTTTCAGCATATGCCGCAGTTTACAAATTGTTATAGTATTAGCAAAATAATGTATCTTATTACTGATACTTATACTATAAGAAATTTACAGGTGTGAATATTGGAAGCATTTATTTAATAATGTTTTATCCATAATGTTTCTCTAATGTGTTTAGGACTACAAATCTCATCAATTTATGCATATAATTAGTCTAATGCATGTAGCATCTCTGAAAGAGAGAAATGAAAAAGTTATATTTGATTAACAGCATGTTGCTTTATTTCTTCATTAAAATATTTTGTCATTAGTGATCAGAGAATTACATTAGTAAAGTATAAAAATGTTGCATTCAATTCAACAAAATTTTCTTTAGCAACATTTCCCCACTGAATATGTTAAAAAAAAACTTAGAATATAGAATATAAGTTAGCAAACATAAACAAACAATATAGAAAATCTTCCAAAGTATTAGTGTGGTTCATAGAAAATGTTTAATCACTGTCAAATTTAATTTATGTGTATATAAAGTAAATTAATTGCATTTGAAATGTTAGCTAATATTGCAAGACACGCACTATGTACCATTAGGAAAGGGCTTTCTGTGCTGCCATTTCTAAACTCACCTCATTTCTCTCTTCCCTTTTTCCTTTCTTCCCCACCTACTTTTTTCACCCAATCTACACCTTCTCTGTTTTCCTTCAGAAAATTTTAGACTCCCAGTGATTTTGACTGAAACTGGCTTTTCAACTTGCAGTAAGACTAAGAACTTTCCTTCTGATAAAGGCTGAACTAGGCAACTCAGTAGAAAGAAAATGGTCCAAAAGAAGGCAAACGTGTCAGATTCAGCCCCTGACTCCACTCTTATTAAAGCCACAAGAAGACCCAGCTACACAGCCATAACATCTATGCAGAGGGCCTCTATCAGATCCATAAAGGTCACTGTAAGCCCCTATGAACCCAGGTTACTTGATTTTGTGGGTTTTCTTGTAGTGTCCTTGACTCTGATGATTCCTACAATCCATTAATAACCTCATAATTTATTTATTGAATTTTATAATTGACACCAAAAAATCCTTCTGCTCTTGAAGAGTGTGACAGTCTGAGTGATCTAGTGAAAAGCAATCATGCTTTTATTTATTTTATTAATTTTACATATAATATATTTGTATGATATTCTTTCTCTTTCCCCAAATCTTCAACTCAGCGTCTCTCTCTTCTTTCTCATGTTCCCCTCTGTCTCTCTGTCTCTCTCTGTATCTCTCTCTGCCTCTGTCTCTCTCCCTCTCTCTCTCTTTCTGTTAAAAAATCATAAAACAAACACCAAAAGATAAAGGTACATATTAAAAACACAAAAGACAAAAATGGAGAGACAAAAATATCAAAGCTAGAACACATACACACACACAGACACAGAGACAGACAGAGAGAGAGAAAGAGAGAGAGAGAGCTTAATATGGTTGGTCAACTAGTTTTGAGTAAGGGGCTTGGCCTAGATTGTGCTTGATATTTCTAGTGACACTACATTCCCAGTATAATTCAATTGAAAATAGATCTGTGGTTCCAGAGCAACACAGGACGAACATGAAAGTGGCTAGCAAAGAAATGTCAGATATGACAAATTAGGAAGTTCAGAATTCATATATTTAACTTACAGCATAATGTGTACACTGGAAATGGTGGGCAGATGTTACCTCTGAAGCCAACCCCCAGTGACACATTACTTGCAACAGGGCAACAATTTTTAAATCTTCCTAAAGGATACCACAGGCTGTGAATGACTGATTTCTCTGACTTCAAGCATACATGATTGCTTTTTGTTACATAAACAACTTTATGAGGGAGAGAAACTCAGTAAGCCATTAGATGGCTCAACACTTGTGTTAGAGGAATTAAAAGAGAAGAACAATAGTGAATAAAATTAGTTTAAAGATTGTTTAAGATTTAATTATGTTATGGCAGATTGTCTTTGTGTGTGTATGTACATGAGATTTTTGGTTTAAATATTGTTAGACCCTTGGAGCTTTTTGTGGCAGGATTTACTGGAAATTGTCAAAAACCTGACATTAGTCTTGGGAATTAAGGGTTCAGCCTCGTCTCTAGCCTTCTAGATTTTCTGAAGGTTTTTTATATCATATTTATATCAGGAAATAGCAAGTAACTTATACATAAGCCAAACCATGCTTATGTAAATGGTTTGGTAAAGACTTCTCAGTTGTCTCTAGTAAAGAATTACAGTTGTCTCTAGTTTCAAAAAAAACGACTTGTATACCTAGCCAACAACTTATGTAGTATGGTCACAAACCTTAGAAGAGAACACAATAATGTCCACTTACATTTTAAAAACTTATTTTCTTTTTTCATTATGAATAATGTCATATTTTATCCATTTCTAATCTATCAATAAATATATCTCCCATTTCTTACTAAACAAAATTTAATTTATTGCAAATAGAGACCATTACACAAAACTAAAATAGGTCTTAATTCCGGGATGAAGGATTAGGTGAAGCCCTACTCAGTTATATCTATAAAAAACAACTACTGCATATTAGTTCCAGGACATCATGAAAAAATACACAAAGATTATAAAGCAAATATTTTGTGAGATTGTGTTTCCTAGAAATGAAATGGAAACGTAACCCATGATACCTCAACAACATGATTGGCTAAACAATACCTGAACATTGATAGTATCAAAAAACAATAAAATGTAGAAGTGGGAACTCTTTTTTTTTTCTTTGAAAATTTTGTAATGCATTCTTTTCCCTACACTTTAACTTCTTTTTGGTTAGAATATTGCTTTATTAAAAATAGATTTTTCATCATGATATATTCTGGCTATAGTTTCTGCTTCCCCAGCTCCTTGTAGCTCCTCTACAGTTTCCTACCAACCCAAATCCACATCATTTCTTTCTCTTTACTATTAGGATACAAATAGGCATGTAAAAATAAGAAATTAAATTTAGATACAATAAGAGCAAAAAAAAACAGAATAGGGCAAAAGAAAGAAAGAAAGAAACAGAAAAAAAAGGCAAAAGAAAAAGCTTAAAAACTCTTGAGAGTAACTTTGTAGACAAAGAACTATTGAAAATTTATGAAAGCTGAAAGAAGCAATTAGCCTTCTTCTAGGGATGACTTCCATAAGTCATTATCCAGTGCAACATGGTCAGCCCCTAAATTATATACACAGAAGCACACAGTGAACTCAAAAATATGTATTCACATATTTATACTTTTATATGTAATAATGAGATGTATGAGGTTAAAATTTCTGGAATGATAACAGTTATGAGAGGGTTTGGAGTGAATGAACATGGACATAGTTGCAGGGAGAATATATAGAAAGTTTTGGAAGAAGACAGCAAAATGGAAAGTGATGTAATAATATTTTAATTTTGAAAGTTGAAGAAAAACTAGGATAGGTTGACTTTCCTTCTATATTATTCCTATCATGAGAAATTTTCAATGTGATCTGCCTGTGTTAGTGTGGAAGCTATAAATCGATTCTTATTATAGAGAGAACTGACAATAATGAAGATGCCTGTAGCCAACACTAGAATGTCTTGAAGACAAAAAAAGATGGCCTTAGCTGCTAATTATGTCCTCATGAATTATGGGCAGAGGGTAGAGTTTGCAGTTGATGACAATCTGCTACAGATTTCATAGACTTCAATCTTTCACATAAAACCTTGCCAAAGCAAATAGTATTGGATGTCAGAGTACATAGGCATCCAAATACTGCTGAAACAACCATATAATAGGGAACATATGAAACTTATCAAAGCAGTGACTAAATATTTACATGTAATATTAATTGTGTAAATTAATTATTTCAAAGCATCAACTTCTAAATACATTGAAGATAAGAGTAATAAAAAATAATTTACAAACCTGAACAGAGAAGGCAGGAAGAAGAACATTACTCTTGAATACATTTTGGAATAACGTGGCAGAATTTATCCTGAACAAAAAAAATATAAAAATATTATTTCTTACATTCTAATATGTAATTTTTATTAATTATAATCTAGCAAATGCCAGAGTATTCTTTGTGTTAGTTTTCAAAGTGGAGTCAGTTAAAACAGACATAATCTGTACTTGCTCCTTATTGGATTTTCTGAAAAACCATAAATGCTTTGGGTGCCAACACTGATATTGTCTATATATAATGAAGTTCATAGGACATTGCAATGTATATTTTAGACAACAAAAATAATACTGTTTTTAAGATCAAGTCAAAATACAATGAAAATAGTTTATGTAGTTTGCTTGACATAGTTCTCAGGGATGGAATACCTCTCAAATATTTCACGCTTTTTTGTAATTAAAATCTATACAAACATAATATGAATTCCAAAGCTTTGAACAGGATGTGTCTATAAATATGTATTTGTATATATGTATGTGTTTTTGTTATATGTGCATGCTTAAATTATTATTTTGGTATAATATAACAATAACTGACTGCCTAAGGCAGAGTGCAAACATTACAATTTGACTTGCCATAGTAAATAGTCTGTTGTTTAAAATATATGATGTTATTTCTAAAACTATAGGCTGTTTAGAAAATGAGAAGCAAATGAAACAAGTAAACCAATATAACTATGAGCTTTCATAACTCTGACAATAAATCACTTTTTATTTGTATTATGTGTTTCAATTTCTTTTTATTTTCACATTGACTTCATTCATCTACATTTATATGCATTAAGAAAATATATTAATGGAAATGCTCAGTGCATAAGTATTACAATTGTTTCTAATCATCTAACTGTCTTTACATTTTTCTAATGTAATTTTTATGCTCAAACACCTACTTGAAATTTCTTAAATATCATAATTTAATATTTTCTATATTTATGACTCAATATTTGTGTACATTTTTCAGCAAGTCATTTTAGGTTATTAACAGGGCTGATCAACTTTCATGAATATTGAAATTTACCCACCATCTGGTTCAGTTAGGTAGAAATGTTTATTGTTTGAAGTGATCACATTTTATATTTTCATTTCTTTTTACACTGTCAAATTATTATAGTTACTTCCCTCATTTGCATTTGTATACATCTCTCGACATACTGTCCCTTTGAAGTACTAATTTAATCTAAAATCATAGTTTTCTTTTTATAGCAGCAATTTATGTAATGCAAAATATATCCTTTATTTTTGTTTTTGTTTTGCTTTTCAAATTGAGAAAACATTTATGGAGCTTTGCTTTATTTAGAAACTGGGTTTGAAATTTAAAATGTAAAAAAGCCTATATAAAGGAGATCGAAACATTCTTTTTGTAACAAAATTAACTATAATATAATACAAAAGTAGTGCATAAAATTTGGACAAGTCAGGAAAAAGAACAAAGAAGACACAAGAGAACTTACACAAGATTTGATTAGCCACTCATTCACACAATTAGAAATGCCATAAAAAACAATTGACTGGAAACTAATATAGACACAGAGGACTTGGTGCAGAAACAAGCAGGCCCAGTGAATGCTATGTCACTCTCAGACTTTATATGAGCTTTGCTTACTTTCATTTAGAGGGAGTCAATTTCTTGGTGTTCTACATCCCCCATGGCTCTTACATACCTTCTACCTCAGCTTCAAGGTTCCTTGACCTGTTCCCTGAGGGGAGGTATTTGATAGAGCCAATCTATTTCTAGCACAGTGATACGAGGTTTCTTCTTTGTATTCCATCTACTTCTTGAATGAACAAACAAAACCTATTTTGTTTGTTTATAGAGTAGCTTCAATATTAACTTAAAACTTAATCTAAAATAAAATAATCCTACTGGCTGGCAGTATGCTTTAACATCTCCAAGTATATCATGTCATGTCTGACTAGATAATTTTGATGTCTGGAATACATATTGTATAAAGACAGTACAGACAGTCAAAAATTGTCCACTGAATTTCTTAAGTGTGTCATGACCTACATGAACATGCACATTCACGCATATAATTCTAATTTAATAATCAGATGCATTTTTCTTTTAAATATATATATGAACTTGTTATCATTATTGTTATTATTATTTCTATAATCTTTAATACAATAGTGCCTTACTATAGATTCATCTCTCTTCACTCTTTTAATGCTTTTATCTACCCTCTGCTTTAGATTTTCTGTTCTACTATTTTTCTTCAAAAAAGAACAGGCCTCCCAGGAATATCAACCAAGTATTGCATAACGAAATGCAATTAAAGTAAAAACAATTCTCATATCAAGGCTGGATAATACAACCCAGTAGGAGGAAAAGGGTTGCAGAGTAACATCATCACTTCCAGTGTCATCTCACACAAGATCTCAAGTTAATCTACCACAGCATATACGTAAAGGAACTACTGTACTCACATGCAGGTTCTGTGATTACCACATCAGGCTCTGAGCCCCGAGGAGCCCTGCTTATTTACTTCTCTAGGCTATGTTCTTTTTAAAAGAAAAATTTTATATATTCCTAGACATACACATTGGTTATGGTTGCTGAACTCAAAGAATTTTAAAACTAATAAAAGATACCTTAATCATTCTTCCATATAATGCTAACATACTTAAACAATAAAATACTGACAGTAGTTATGAATTTGAATAATTAATGCCAGAGGTCAGTCACTACTTGTGTGTAGATGTAACCCACTATCACACAGACATACTGATATGTGGCAAAGTACTTTGCTTTTTCATAACCAAATGTAGTTATTGCTTCTTAGTTTTTACAAAAATGGATACATGGCCCTTGATTCCAATTTTTCTTAATCTATGATAACTGATCAGCATCCTTGTATAGTGTATTCAACAGAACTCCAGATAGAATTTGAGGTAGAAAAAAGCAAAAGATATTGATATAGATTAGTCAGTCATTTGTTCAAGAATCCCTAAAAGAAGTTTGCACTTATATTATAAAAATATTTACATTTTATTTTAAATTTTTAAACAAAATCACAGTGATCTTATTTTGCCTTGATCTATTGCAGTCACAGAATTGACCTCTCAAGTACTGCACTTGAAGATCTTAGAAAGAGAAAAATTTCTAAGTTTGTCTTATAAACCTATGTCAGTTCTTAGATGCTGGCAAAGGCATCTGTCCTTATTAACTCCATACTTAAGTGAATAAAGACTACTATAATTTTATTACTATAATATGATATTGAATAATGTAATGTGTAAAAAGTTATGCTTGGAAGCAAGTGAATATCTTACAAATAGGAACAGATCACACATATATATTTTGTAAAATAATATTTAATTTTACATTAAAGTAGTGATATTATTCATCATTTTAATAGCAATGTTTATTTCATTATATTTTATTAGCAATGTACAATACACAGACTTACTTCTATTTAGAAGACCTTATGTGATAGATACTATTCAGAAACCTTTTTGTGTTTAACATGATAAATAAATTAATTCAAGATTGGAAACTAGTCATTGATTCAGAAACTAAATTATAGAACATTTTCATTTGTGGTATATCATAATATAGATTTAGCCATAGAAAATAAATTACTTCCTAAAGGCATACTGCTGTTTAGATGCTCAAAATTAAATGTTATTACATTCATGTTTCATGGGTTATTATTCTAACATTTGGAATCAAAGAACTGAGGCAGAAAACTGTGATATGTATTGCCTGAAGGTCCAATGAAATTCAGCCAACTATTCCTGAATGCATTATACACTATAGCCAGTGTGATAGCTTTGCTTATTAAAACAAAAACAATTAAAATTACCATCTTTTCAAAAGATAAGTTGTCAAATTGAAAAGTGAACAACCATTCAGTATGTATACATCTTGAAATTTTTTTTTGTATAGAAGCAAAATAACATTATAGTGATGGTGAGAAATTTTCTAAATTTAAATTATTAAACTAATTTGTCAGAATGATAACGTGATTTCACAACATGGTTATGGTCTTTATTCATTAAGAGCCTCCTACTTAAAAATATTCACCAATGATAGTTTATCAGCTTGTCTCATAATTGGAACATGAGTCTTTTTACATTTTAGATTTTCAAGAATACTTGCATATTGATATTATCAGTGGCCTTCTATACGATTCTGTGTTTAAAAATTTAAAAGGTATTGGAAAGAGACATAACAGTGCAAATTCTTAAAATGAAGCATATTGAAAATTTAAAGTTATTGCAAAATTATCTAATTTGTTGTATATAATTTACTAATATGCAGTCTAACTTACATAAAATCACAATAATAAAATATCATTATATATTAAAATATCAAATAAATGTTTACAATTTATATATTTAAATATTGAGTATTGTTTCATAATAAAACTATTAAAATGTTTACAAATTTAATTTTTCTGTTTGATTATCTATAACTCACATAATTATGTCTCAATTTATTTTGGAAACATATCTAATTGAAAAGTCTGAAATAAGGTAAAGTTAATTTATATCTTGATTTACATAATATTGCAGTATTTCCCACAAATATTATATGGTCAATGATAATTTCTCCAGTGTAACATTCTATGAAACATCATTTAGTCTGTAATAAGAACAAATTAATATGAATAAAACCACTCACATTTTGAATCAATAGTCAAACAGATTTTGATGCAACTGTTTCTATACATGTACCTAAATGTATATTCACGTTCTGGTGTTAAATATTTAAATGCATAAAACCAATCACCTTCTCTTTATATGACTATCATTTAATATAGGTAATGATTCAGTATATTATGATCTTAGCTTAAATATGTCCCATTATTTAATAAAAATAATCTGGAATGTCTTAGGACACAGCCACCCATAGAGCCAAACCAGGAAGGTCAATGAATGGTGACCCTTTAATCCAGTGGCCATAATCTATCTGGATGTCTGTGAGTTCAAGGCCTGGCAGTGATGGCACACACATTTAATCCAAGCTCTATAACTGTTGAACCAGGAAGTGAAATAGCTTGGCCAAGACAGAGGAGAGAGAAGTTCAGTTTCCCCTGGTATTTCGCTTTTAGGCTGAGGACAGAGATAAATGTCCTCTATGATCATGGAAACAGGCTTGAAAAGTGGCCTGGATAAGAAGTAGCAGTGGTATGTTTCTCTGTTTCTCATATTTCATCTCCTGCCTAATATTTAGCTCTGGGTTTTTATTATAATACCAAAAAGAATCTGTACAATAATGTCCCTCACTTATTATTTCATAATAATACATGTTCTACTAAAATATAATCATTTTATTTTTTTATTATGAATGAAGTTAATTTTTTTATCTGTGTATATCCTTGTTCAAGCTCCCTTATTTCTATGTGTTTTATGTTAGAATTAAAGTCCTTATGAAAAACTCACATCATGGTTCATCTTATGCCTGATTGTATTAATACAACACACTTTCTCAATAATCATATTAGTGACTCAGTAGCTTTTGCAATACTAATTACAATCCAAATTTTACTTCATATTTTTCTAAGGATGAATAAACTATTGAACAAATTATTTCTAATATACATGTTATGTGTATCTCCTTCCAATCAAAGATAACTTACATATAAATATTACAGAAATTTGTAATCTACTTATATTTAAAACTAACAGTCAACTGGAATCATGCACTATGCACAATCATTTGGACTAGACTATTTTTATGATTTCTTGATATAGTTTTTAATTTTTATGACTAGAGGTGTAATCTAATTGACTGTTTCTAATTTCTGTCTAGCAGTGGGAAAAATTCTTTTAACTTCCTGTACAAAAAATTATTGTTAATATAAAGTTTCATTTCCCTCATAACATTATAAATTATAGTTTCCTATTATGACTGTTAATAAATTTTAATTATTATAAGAAATGGTTTATCACATAGACATAAGTATGGGAGATCCTTTCATTTCCTCTTTCCCATTCTTTATTGTTGCTACTAAATAACTATATAGGATTACTTGTTGTAATCTGTTACTTAAAATATAAACCATCTTTGCCTAATAAAGAAATTTCAAGTTACCATTTGGGTTTATTATCTGAAGAACTCTTACTGAAATTGTGTATTTTTATATTTTATTTTTGCCTTAATAGATTTATTATTATGTTTATTTGTTTTAAATATGGGTGTGCCTACTAGAATATACTGTGGATGCCCAAGGAGACCAAAAGAAGCTCTGGGTTTGAAAGAACTAAATTTACAGCTGATTGTGAGTTATTTGTTGTAGGTAATGGGAAGTGATTTATGTTTCCCTGTAGAAGTAGCAAGTGTTGGTAAATACAGTCATCTCTCACATTACAGACTGCTTTACCTTCTTTTGTTGCACAATTAGTGTCTTTGAAAGATGATTTTTTTCCATTTTACAGGCAAATCACATATATGTGGTTCATAAATATTCTATTTTTCATTGTAATTTATATTTTAAAACTAATTGAATAAGAAAATTTTTCTAATTTTTACTTTATGAATTATACACTTGTGTAGTCTAGAATTTGTAAATTTTAAAATATATTTAAAAAAATTTCTAATACTTATATACATTTTTACCTTAAAATGTGATATACCCTTATAATTTATAGAATCTTTTAATTTTAGTTTAGGTTCCCTAATATTTGTCTCAGACTTTAATTACTTCAGCACCATGTGAAATAATAACCTTTAGCCCAAAGTCCTTAGATTTATCAAAAAAGTGAACAAATTAAAAATGAACTATTCTAAGGTTTCTTATACAGTTACGTGTATTCTTTCATTTATAACCTTGTATTATCATGTCCTGTTGATTTCATTAAGTAAGTAATAGGCTATTTCTCCACTTTAAATCTGTAAAAGCAATACATTCTTAAACTGATCACCAGTTGTGCTGTAATATAATTTAACTTTGCCTGCGTGAAGGTTTGAAAGAAAATGACCTTTGAAGAGAATGGTACTTTTAGGAGGTGGCCTATTTGGAGGAACTGGGTTATTGTAGAAGAAGAGAGCTTTGAAGTCCCCTTTCTTAAGCTTAATTCATTGTAACAGGAAGTCAGCTTTTTACTGCCATCTGGTCAAGACATAGCCAGATCTATGTCTATTTGCATGCCATCATGCTCCTAGCCATGATGGTAAGAGATTAACTGAATTGTGGAAACTATAAGCAAATGCCTGTAACAAATAGAATCTCCTGGTTGATCCAGTGTAGTCATGAATATCTTTTGTCTGTGTTTTGTTGGTGGTGGTGGTGGTGGTTGTAGTGGGGTTTTTTGTTTGCTTTATTTGTTATTGCTAATTTTTGGTTTTGTTCCTTTTCTAAAACTTGCTTAAATACATGGTTTAATACCATTAAAAATTGAATTTGCCAAAGTCTGGGAAATAATCAACTTCATATGATTATTGACATGAGTGGGTATCAGCCAAAGGTGAGAGATTTAACGCCAGAACAGTAACTTAGGAAAGACTGCCAGGAACACTCAAGTCTTATAACCCATAGTCCAAAAGGTATTACTTCAGTTTTTATTTTTATCAGCTTCTTGGAATATTCTTTTGGGTTTTCCCATGATAACTATTTATTGTATTTTCTCTAGACTGGAAAGAATAAAATGAATGTAGGCTTTTGTGTGTTTCTTTGGGGCAAAGCAGCAGTGGGGGTTGAGTGGGTCTGAAACTCCAGGATATGTCCAAAATTCAGTACAGAAAACTTTTACATCTACTTTTGTAAATAATAGAAACAGCATTTTTTCTCAAGGTAAAGCCAAGATTCTTTTTTCTTGGGGGCGGGGGGACTGCTCTCCAAAGGGAAGCTAGTTGACCTGGTAAGTTAGTAAATTTTGGTGTCGTTTTCATAATAACTTTGCTTTTGCTATTTAAGACTGTTGCAGAATACCCAGTGAGCTTTCTTCATGAGTAGCTCAATAATTCTAAGTAATTTGAGTAATTCACTCATGTGTATGTAATTGGCCAAGGAAAAAAGCTGTCAAATTATTTAAGTGGGGATGTTTACATTAAAAAGTTAAAGAGACATTCTTTTTCAGAAAATAGAGATATCTAAAGTCAAATAATCATAAATAGAAGTTACTTGCCCAGAAAAAAAGTAAGAATGGACAAGTTTTTCTCCACAACTGGAATGTTACTACAGAGCATATTCAAACTTTTACCCAGCTGGTATCCATGGAACCTAGACATGGTCCAGAGACAGTTAAACATTATCAATTATATTATATTATATTATATTAATTATTTTATGTTATGATATTATATTGATGTATTTTCTTTTAAATATAGAAGTGTTCATAAAACAATATTCTTGTATTTATAAAGTTGTACTATAAATTAAGAAGATGGAAACATTGTGCTTTTATGATTATTAAAACCCTACTGCTTACATATTTGACTGCTTACATGGATTATTAAAAAAAAGTGTAGACCAAGTAATGTTAATTATTGTAAGCTCATTTATTTATACCCACAAACAATCAATGATTGTAATACACATTTCTGGCTTGTCTAGCTCAAGGCCTGAACCTGCCTAAAGATACTTAGCACCCAAAAATGACTTAGACACTTATATTAATTACATGTTCTTTGATCTATGACTCAGACATATTACTAGTTAGCTCTTACATCTTAACTCAAGCCATTTCCGTTAATTTGTCTTGCCATATGGCCTGTGGCTTACTTGAATTTCTTTATATCTTCCTACGGGGAATGAGCTCATATCTCTTTGACACCACTCAGATTTCTCACTTGCTTCTAAGATGCCTTGCCATAAGCCAAATATTTCTTTATTATTCAATGATAATTCACAGCATATAGAAAGACTTTCCACATCAAATGATAAATTTAATGGCTTACAAAACAAAAATTTATTTTCTGTAGCTATTGAGCATAGGATGAAAATAAGCAATTTGGTTCCTGGCAAGAGATTAATGCTGGCTTGCATTGTTTAATGTTCTTAGATTAAGCTAGGATGTTCAGAATTGGATTCTGGGAAAATATTCTGTCCTCCTCAGATGAAAGAAAAAATCTAATAACTGCCAGACAAATTGATTTTTTCTTTATTACAGATGAAAATAATGTCTCTACTGACTTTGTTTATCAGTAGGGCACAGATTAATCTGATTTAATTAACTTCATAGGGTAAATATAGAATCATAAATATTAAGTTTAAAAGTTGGAATGTTAAGTTTCAATTTTAAACAATTAATCTAATTTATGTAGAATTTAAAACTCTATTACATTTTTTAAAGATCACAGTTATCCTTGGCTAGTGGTATTGGCATGCAATCCCAAAACACAGTGGGCTGAAGTAGAAAGATTTTAGGCTTAATATCAATTTATGCCAAATAAAAATGTGTTATTACTAAAAACCACATAAAACTATTTCCAAATATTAAATTTTTCCTTTGATTTGCAAGGTTTTTGTTTGTTTGTTTGTTTTTTTCACAGAAACAAGAGTTTATTATCCAAAGGGATAAGAGCTTATCATGGCAGCAGAGGCATAACTGAAAGATTACATCTTCAACTACAAATACAACAGAGATTTACACCCTGGCACCACCCTCTTCTCACCTTGCTCTCTTGAACTAACATTTCCTTTCCCTTTTTTAGTGTTTTTACGGGGGTGGGGCATGTATGTACATGTATGTGTGGAGTTCAGAGGTTGCCTTCTACCTATTTTTTGACATGAGATCTGTCATTGAACCTGGAGCTTACTGATTAGTCTAGGCTGTCTGGACAGTGAGCTCTAAGGGGTCTACTCATTCTCACCTCCCTGGTCTTGCATTATAGGTACACACTACCCTGTACAGTTTTTATATTACCGGTGTGTCAAGAACTGAAATTCAGCTCATGCTTTTGTTGTAGACACTTTCCTGGCTAGTCTGTCTCCATAGCCTTCACTTCTTTGAATTGTCTCTCAGTGGCATTGCATGTGTGTCTATTTGGTAAGCTGCCACATTAGGTGGTCCTTTACTGTAATCAGAGGATGGCAAGTTTCAGATCAGCCTGGGACACTTATGGAAACCTTGTTATAAGTATATGCATGCAATAAAAATTAATGAAATGAGGCCATGATCTTGAAGGAGAGAAGGAAGGACTATATAGGAGGCTTTTAAGGGAAGAAAGAGAGGAGAGAGATACAATTATATTATAATCTTGATTTAAAAAAAGTTTAAGACTTAAATATCATTTCCTTGCAACATGGTTCTTGGCTCATACTTTTAGACAATGGAGGATCCTGCTCTCTTTCCTAGGACTGACTACTCTGAAAGGAAAGCAGCACACCACATTAAGAAAAGTTCCAATGAAGCCTGTTAATTGATAAATTCTCATTTTAATCATCTGTGCCTCCAGCAAATATTTGATGGGCCTATTATTTGGTATCTGTCCTGCCAAATTCTTAGAGTCAAATGATGAGATGAACAATATTCTTACTAACTTAACCGAGAAAGATCAATGAGTAATGAAGAGGATAAAAACTAAAAACACTATGCACAATAGAGGAAAGAGTGGAGTAATTGTGGATAAAGGCTGAAAAGAATGCAGCTTACTTCCTTGGCAGTGTCTCGTTGTCCAGGACCTGCCTCTTTGACACTGTCTTTTACGGTCACCAATAACAGGAAGGAGTCACGTAGTCAGTGTCTTCCAAGTCTCACAGACACAGCTTTGAACTGCTAGCTTGCCCAGCGCTTGCCTGTTAAGAATGCTCTACTTCTAGTTTCCAGATGGGAAAACTAAGGAGGAAAACGATTAATTGGATTCCTTAGGAACCAACAGCTTTGGAAGCAGAGCAGCAACTGTCCTATTCTTGGTCAGAATGATAAAGTACTGGGCAGTAATCAAATCTCCCTGTTATCAGGAAGCACAGTGGCTTACACTGGAAGCTGAGAGTTGCTGGCTCTGTGAGTTTGGGCTTTCTCCACACTTCATGGGTCCTGATGATAGGACAGAAATTTTTTTTCTTTATTTATTTTGTATTTATCAAGAAAAACAGTAAAATGAATTTAAAATGCTGAGAAATTAACAATAACTATAAAGAAGATAAAAATCATAAGCATGACTTATCAAGGGTGACAATGCAAATAAGATTGCTACACATATATTTACTTTGTGTTCAGCTTTCCCTTTGAATTTTTTTTTTCCATCCCTGTATATCGTTATTCAAGGTTCCTTCCCCCTCCCACCACATCAGGTCATTTTTTCTTCTCCGCAACTCCCGATCCCCTCCCTGGGCAGGGAGCAGAGAAGTTTTAGATGTTATAATAATTATATTAATAATATTAATCTTAAAAGATTTTTTTCAATACAGTATTTACAAAACCAAAAATAGTTTTATTCCATTAACAAATTATACCCCATTTCAGATTGATAGACCATATCGATTGCTCTCAGACAGGCAGAAATTGTAAAGCAGATACATGAGCATGAAGAGCCAACTCCTGACTATTACTCATTTTAACAAAATTTACCTGTATTTATTTACTAGGTAACTCAAACTCTGATATTATCAGAAAATGAAGTCATTTATTTAGATGCACTGCATTCTTTCTCTAAGTCCAATAACTGTCATTTTGTAAGTTATATGTCCAGTATTTTAAAATAAGGTAAGCAATGAATATTAATTTTCTTCTCTAAGATGAAAATAACACTGAAATGAGAAAAAAGGGCCATAAGTTTCAAGAAAAGCAAAGGGTGGATTATAGGGAAATTTGGAGGGAGAAAAAAAAGAAATATTATATTTGAATGACAATCTCAAAAATAAACCCAAAAGATTTATATTATCTACCTTTGTTCCAGTTCTTACTACTTTCCAATATTACTTATTATTTCTGTATGATTTTTGTTATTAGTACAAATGTTAGAATTATATTGGCAACTACTTATACTATTTCACCATAATTATACAATTACATTAATAGCTAATTCTGTATTAGTTTGTCTAATATATAATTACATTTTGTAAAATCTCTATGTACAAATACTAATGGAACATTCATTAACCAACTTAAGTGTAGAACTATGAAGTAAAAGGTGAACTATAGATAATTATGTGAAGAAATAAAGAAGTGGAAATACTCTCTTTGTATAACATCATTATTAATTTATATTAAATTGACTTAAGAAACCAAAATATGTATTGCCTCATAAATAAATATTAAATTAAACATATTCACTAGCTAAGTTGTGGAATTTAATTAAATTTTGTAAACCTTCCCATTAAAATATAAATTACTTGGCAAAAGTATAGATTATAACCCTTATAATAAAATGATAGGGATCCAAAAGTAGATTATTTACTTCTGTTATAGTAATTGTTATTTCATTATTTTAACTTCTCTTTAAAAATTCACATACAATATCAGAATTTAAATGTCTCACCATAAGAACATCCACCCATATTAATTATAAAATGAGTAGTTAGCATGGAGAGAGTAGAATGTTACCTGAAAGAATATATTATGTTATTAGCATCATCATATGAGCTTGTCATGGTGAGACAAACCTTTAATCTCATTATATAAGAAGCATAACTAGTTTATCCTGTATGAGTTAAGCCTGTGTTACACAAACACATTTCAAATAATAAAAAAATTCATCAATACAAACTTAATTAATTTAAAAAATATTTCTATGCTTTATATATGTGATATTTATTCACATAAGTAACAATAACCATTAAATTTTGAGTTTATCAGAACAATGAAAGTTGTGAGTCTTTAAAGTGATTCATATACACAAAAATATACATGTGACTTTGTTGAACAGATATAAAGAACAATAAAACAAACTCCTCTCAAAATATATTCTAAATTCTGAAAGCATGAAAATGTCTTATACTTTTGGTCAAGGATTATAAAGAAAAGAGAATGCTAAAGTTCCATGGAAAAGTGTTCATCAGAAATATACTACTTCAATATAGCAGTAGGCCAGTGTAAGCTTCACACATTTCAATTTTTGTAAAAGTTTCCAAGCTTCTAAAGCATAGGCTAGGAGACTAGGTATTGGTAGAGTAGATGAGAAGCTTCAGTCTTATGAAATTAGCTGTGTGTGGTAAGGGGAACATATTAAAACTATTTCAAATTTTTCCAACAATGTAAAATTTTGGCCCTGTCTTAATGTGCTGAATAGAAGAAGCGATTATCTTGGGCAACCTGTGCTCAGATAGGCAGTTTAATAAAACTGAGATCATAATAGGAATAGACAGTTTGAACTACATTAATGCTTTCTGAAGCCAGTAGCCATCAAGTTAAACATAGTAAAATGGCTCAGATAATATTCATGGAGTATGGTCAATAGTGTTTGTCTAAAGTTAAACTTAAAAAAATTCTTATTTTGCTTAATGAGAGGAAGGGGAACATTCTGAAAATTAAAGACAATTAATGTTAAAACAGATACTATAGTTTATTCATTTAGTATAAATATTAAATTAATGTCAAAATTTCTCTCTGCCTTGAAAATGTTTGTGAAACTTAAAACTAAACATAGACATTTTTATACATGTGTTAAAACAGAGATATGGGAGTGGGAGGGTGAGAGATAGAGATAGATAACAGATAGATAGATTGATAGATAGATAAACAGATTTTGACACATAAATTACATGACCAAATATAAGGGAGGGAAGGGAGTTTGAACAAGGTGATATATGAATAAAAATATGACTTTATTAAAAAAAAACTTGAGCAATAGGCATGCAGTTTCAAGGTAGGTACTAGGTAAAATCTTGGAAATGGGGCTTTAACATCAATGTGTAGAGTAAACAATAGTTTTTTTTAATGACTTGGGATGTTTGGAACTTACCATAGGCTCTCTATAATTTTATTAGATGCAATCAGCTTTTAAAACTGAAGTCTTTGTTTGGTAAGTCTTTGTTTGAAAGATGACTAGTTGGGGCTTTATCTGTTATTAAGCTATTCCATTTAGATTACTTTTATGCATGTTTAATAAAGCTTTGCTGTATAGTATTACTACTAAGTCTCTCAAGTGGTCATTAGTTTTTGATATACCTCAGTGATCTTGCAAAATAATTTTAATAAAGGCACCTAAGATGTGTTACAAAAACATAGTCTAAGACTGAAATTGTATTAAGAACTACAATTACTATTACTATGTAACTAAATGTGTTTATGAAACAGTATTTGTGAAAAGGCAGAAAAAATAATGAGATATTACTTATAACTGGATCATTCACTTATTTTATTGTTAACTTATCAGCATTTTAAATTCATTTTACTGTTTTTCTTGATAAATACAAAATAAATAAAGAAGGAAAAAAAAGAGAAAGTGTCAATGAAAAGAATGGAGGAAATGGAGGAGGACAAAAAGAAAAAAATTAAAAGAAATTATCTTTTGGTATGACACAACAATCAGAAAGTAAGGAAATGTTTTTGTTGCAAGTGGTTTTACCTTGAATTTGGGAAGTCAGCACATGAAGTTTGTATTCTGACATATATTTTTTAAAAAATCTATTGCCTAGAGCTGAGCTCAATGCACAAATCATGGAGATGGCAGTTCTAATGGATTCCTCTACACTACAGCTTCTAAATTTGTTGCTGAGAGAACTTGGTAGAAGGAGAGAAAAGAATGAGTCTAAGAGACCAAATACCCTAAAGTAAGCCCTGAAAGAGTCTCACAGGAAGTAATGTATGAATAAGACCTGAACGACTGCAATATCAATAGATATCCAAACATGGAAGAGTAAAACTCACAGGGTTACAACCTCAGACAAGGAACTGCAGGCAACAAATTACTGCTGACAGAATGATAGTATCTTCAAGGAAGTATCTAAAAGGTTATCCAATACAAAATACTCAGCCCTGAAACCATATACACTGACAATAAAACAAACTCAGAGTTATATTTACATATTAGTAATTTATAAATTTGTATGTGTGTGTGTGTAATAATCAGAGGTTATCAACTTGAGAGTAGAACGTATGGAGGAATGTAGAGGATGGTGACTTGGGAGGGACTAAGGAGAGAGAATGAAGAGGTGAAATGATGTAATATTTTAATTAAAATGTATAAAATCTATTATAGATTTCACAGAAGTTAAACTATGATTAATTCTTTCTACATTTCAATTTTAAACATATTTTCAAAAATAAACAAGGCCAGATTGTGATAGAATGTTTTCTGTATGATGTAAATAAATAACTCTTTGGACCTATGCAGGGCACCATAAAAGTGGGTAGAGAATCAGAGGCAGCCAGGTAGGGAAAAAGGGTAGAGTTAAGACACTCTCCATTGGTCCCCCAAGAAAAACAGTCATGTAGAGGTACCGGCCAGCCATGGGTTGGGAGCCGCATGGTAAGCAAATTAATAAAAATGGGTTAAATTAAGATAAAAGAGCTAGTTGGAATATGCATATGATATGGGCCAAACAGTATAAAAGATATAAGCGTGTGATTTCATTTCTTTGGGGGACAAAAGCCGCAGGCATACAGACCAGGTTCCAAACCACAGTCGCCATGTGCGCCAGGTTACAAACTCCAGGCCCAAATCTCCCAGACCCAAAACGAGTCTAAAAAAAAAAAAAAAAAAAAAAAAAAAAAAAAAAAAAAAAAAAAAAAAAAAAAAAAAAAAAAAAAAAAAAAAAAAAAAAAAAAAAAAAAAAAAAAAAAAAAAAAAAAAAAAAAAAAAAAAAAAACTTACTACAACAGATGGCGCCAATGTGGGGCACAAACGCCCAAGAAAGCCTAAAAAAGTTTAAAACTTTTTTTAAATTACATATTTAAATTGATTTATAATACAGAGACAACATAATGTTCAGACAAATATTTAAAAATGGCGCGTCCGCGATACACAACTTAAATTCAAACATTTCACAAAAAGTTTGACATAAATGTGATTAATTTAAAGTTTTTGATTATACTAAACAACAAAAAAAAGCAGTTTAAAAAAGTTTTTTTCTCATAACATTTCCTAAATTCACTCTCTTTGCTGACAGCGACAAAATGGCAACAGGCTCCTCTGCCATATTAAAAAGCTGCCAAAAAAAAAAGTCAATAATTAAAGTGACACCAATCTTTTAAGAGCTCTTTGAGTCAAAAAATGATTAAAAATTCTCAATAAGACAAATTTAGACTCACAAAACCTCTAAACAAAATACAATATATATAAAATACACATAAGCTTAAAAAAAGATAAAAAACCGTTTTAAAAAAATAAATAAAAATTTTAAAAAAAGACCACATAAAAATGACAAATAAACAGAGTCTAAATTATGTTTATTTTGTTTTCTTTTAATTTTTTAACTTTTAATGAGCTAATTACAAAAAAACAATTGATTACTAAGGGTGCTAAATTAAACCAATACTTATATTTTAAAGATGTCTTGACTTTAATATCTGTTTATAAAAATATGTTACTTAAAAAAAAAGTTTCTACTTTTGTCTCCACAATAGATCAAAACCTATAAATTAGTTCTAGGCAAATGTGGTTCCATTTGCCAAGGCCACCTAAATAAACATTCTCAACTTCCAAAAAGCCAGTTAAGATGATCCAACTTCAAAACCCTATGACATCATCGTCCTTTGACAACAAATAATAATAATAATAAAAAAAACTTCGTCCAATTTCCCAAAAATATTACTTATTAATGTTTGCTTTCATTATAAATAGTTAATGGTCATAGTCAATTTCTTTAAAAAAATTTTAAAAAATATAATATAAAAATAATTAAAAAGATAAATAGATTTTGATTCATTAATATAAACTTAAGGTTAATTTTGTTATGCTGTTTATATTTTTCTACTCTTGATTAAGATATAATGTTAAGATAGCTCTTTTAAAATTATAAAATATAATTAAGAAATACAGATTAATAGTCATCTATAATAACCAAACTTATAGTCATGTTAGTTAAGTTTTTATAGATATACAAAAATATATTTCAGTTAAATAAGTAGTCTTCAAACACTTAAAAGACATATAAAATATGACATTTAAATTATTTTAAAAACTTAAAAACTTTTCTAAACAATAAGACAAGTCTGCTCCTGGCAACACCAATATATTTCAAAAAAATAATAAACATTAAAAAAACTTCATATAAAATTTACTTTGTGACAACAGTTAGCCACTAGACAAAAAACTATTCTAATATTGACTGCTTGATAATATGCTATATAAACTAAACATACAAGTTCCATAAAAAAAAATGATCTCTAAACGTTGACAAAACAAGCCAAGATAGTCCTTCAAGTTCCTGCTCTACAAAAAACATTGCCAGACATTCTTCAAGACACACACACACACACAAAAAAACCAACTAATAGACTTTGTCAGATTTCCTACATCACTAAAAGATTTGCCAAAAACTTTAGGCCATATAGGCTAAAAATAAATGCCCCAACGTTACAAAAAAACTTTAAATGACTGTCCAGACAGACAAAAGTCATCTCTGTCATTTTCTAAATTTTAAAAGTTGCTTACACTTCCTGTTTATTTACATAATATTATATCCTTTTGTAGTCTTTAATATAATTACAGGTTTAATAATTATAAATATAGCTCTTTTTAGTTTAAAAATATATTAGATATAAAACTTTAAACTCATAATAATAAGATAAATAATAAAATATTCTCTTTAATTTTATAAATAAAAATAGACTAAATATTATAACTATAATTCCTATTTAAAAGCTGTTCTATATATAATTTTACTATATAAAAATTAAAACCTTCCTTTTTAATTAGACAAAAAAAATGTGATAAAATGTTTTCTGTATGATGTAAATAAATAACTGTTTAGACTCATGCAGGGCACCATAAAAGGGAATAAAAAATCAGAGGCAGCCAAGTAAAAAAAAAATATAGAGTTAAGACATTCCACATCAGACCCCCCCAAAAAACAAACATATAGAGATACCGGCCAGCCACGGGCTGAGAGCCACGTGGTGAGCAAATTAATAAAAATGGGTTAAATTAAGATAAAAGAGCTAACTAATAATATGCATATGATATGGGCCAAACAATATAAAAGATATAAGCGTGTGATTTCACTTCTTTAGAGGACAAAAGCCACGGGCATACAGACCAAGTTCCAAACCACAGCTGCAGCGTGCGCCATGTTACAAACTCCATGCACAAATCTCCCAGACCCAAAACGAGTCTAAAAAAACTTACTAAAATACCAGATGAGATGATACATGCCTTTAATACCAGCATTTTCAAATCAAAGGAAGGTAGTTCTTTCTGGGTTTGAAGCCAGCCTGGTTTATATAATGACTTACCAGTTAGCTAGGAATACACAGTGCAAGTCTCCTTCTCAAAACAAGTGAACAAAACAAAATAAAACAAGACACATAAACACACACACACACCACACACAGATAAACAACCAAGAAAATTATGTGATAAATAGGCAGTGATTGATAACGTAATCTATGAATCACTTTATTTTGTGTTATGCTATCTATTGCAAATCTGATTTATTTATTATGAATAAAGTCTCATTATTTTAAAAAAATAATATCTTGTTCACCAAGTACAGAAAAAGGCATGACATTGACTACACATGGTTCAAAATGATTAAACAGTTAACACTGCACATGTGTGCCGCACTGCAAATAATGACTTCATGTATTTGTGAAACTTTGGAAAATGATGGCTATTTCTGAGAAGATGTGTAAGTTAGTTACTGAGTTTTGCTTTTCAAAGTGAAGTAGGTATAAAATGTAAGGATGTGCTATATGCTTGGAACTGTAATGATCAAAACTTTTCCCTCATGTGCCCCAATGTCATGGGAGACATCACTCTTTTTCCAAGCAATACACTTTTCTGATAATGTAGAATATATGAAGGAAGGTCAAAGGGCACATATATAGAATTTTAAACATCTTTATTATTCCAGGTTCAGATTATATTGACTCTATAGTCTTGCATGTTTTATGAAGATACTGGATCCATGTACCTTCTCTCTACATTTTTATGGATCTTGTCTCAGCATAAGGAACTAATATCCATTGATAGTTTACAGTTTTACCAAAACTTCTCACTAAATAAAGTGTTATGAGGGAGGCTCAACCATCCAAATGTTCATATTTTACCGTGTTTTGTACTTGTTACTTATTTTAATGTATCATAAGCAAATTGTATAGCTAGTGGGTAGGTTTATGTATTTGTTTGCTTTCCAGTTTTAAAGTGCATTGATATTTTCTTCAGGAAAAATATAGTCAATTTTGCAAATGTCAGTAAATAGAGTGTACGAAAAATAATGGTTTTAGTGCATTATTTTATCTTATCCTGTGTGAACATATTCTTTCTTTCACTGCCTAGAAAATCTATAAGATTATTATGTTTAATTTTTACATTAAACTGGTAAATTATGTATCTTTTGTTTTATGAAATAAATGTTAATTCCTTTTTAATACAAAGAAATCAGGCATCTATGTTATTCTTGTTAATACTGTCTATGACTAAATATGATGCAATATAATTTAAATAAAATTAAAATATATGATATTTGAATTTATTGGTTTCTTTACTCTGTATTTTTAAATATTTACTAACTATAAATAAATTGTTTTTTATAATCAATGTTAATGACTAGGAAAGTAAAATATATTAGAAAGACATCAGAGCAACATAGTATGGCTTGTGGTATTAGTGAAGAACCTTAGAAAATGAATCCCTTTCTTTTAACTCACATTATAAAATTTTTGTTGAAATTATATTATGTCCAACTAAGTTACTGTCTTAATATTTATTTTACAAGCTGATATATATATACATATATGTGTGTGTGTGTGTGTGTGTGTGTGTGTGTGAATTCATATATATCTCAGGAAGCGTCTGTACATTCTGGCATATTCAGTTGCGGCAGAATCAATCCTCTCTTCCTAGTAGAATCAAGGCTGAGCAATGTATTCTTCTATAGAAAATTAGTTTTAAAAAGCCAGCTAATGTTCTAGAAATAAATTCTGGTCCCATTGCTAGAGGCCTCAAAAATTGCCCATTCCATAGAACTGTGATCCACACTTAGTCTCATGGAGGTTCCTTAGCTGTAAGTCCAGGGTCAGGGAGCCCTCAATAGCTCAGATGAGCTGTCTCTGTTGGCATCTCCATTATATTCTTGACTCCTTTGCTCATATAGTCTTTTCTCCCTCTCTTTAACTAGACTGGGAGCCAGATTGCACTTAATTGTGCATCTCTGTATCTGCTTCTTTCAGTTGCTGAATGAAGGTTCTGCGATGACAATTAGGTTGACCATCAATTTGATTACAGGGAATGGCCAGTTCAGGCACCTTATCCATTATTGCTTGTAGTCATAGCTGCTGTCTTGTTTTTAGATTCTGAGGTATTTCCCTAGTAAAAGGGTTCCCCCTATCCTCATTGTTCAGAGGTTTTACATTGCAGCATAATTACTTTTTGCTTTATATCTAAAATCTACTTATGAGTGAGTACATACCTTCTGTAGTTGTATTTCTGTCTCTGTATACCTCACTCTGGATATTTTTATTTTAGTTCCATCTATTTGCCTGAATATTTCAGTATGCCTATTTTTTTCTTAGTACTATATTGTGTAAATTTACCATATATTTTTTAATTCATTCTTAAGAGAATGGGCATGTAGTTTTTATTCCAGGTTCTTGCTATTACAATTAAGCTGCTAAAAAGGTCCCTGTGTTATAAGTGTGCATCTTTGGGTATATACCCAAGAGTGCTATTATTGAATCATGCGGTAGACTGATTTCATGTTTTCTGAGAAACTATCACTGTTGAGAAAGAAATTCTGACTTCCTGGGTTCTGTCTATGTATCTTTGCTTAGCTTTTATAAATTAAAATAAAGCATAAGACTGAATGGTGAGTTTAAGAGCTGAATGATAACTACTCTTCCAGTTGAACTCTGTTTTCATAATAGACATGGTGGCTCAGAACCCTTTGTAGCTTCAATTTTTGGAGTTTTAGCAAAAATTTCAGGTAGTTTTAGACACTGCATGTACACATTGTCTAAACATATCTGAAGGAAAGCATCCATATGCATAACATAAATAAATACAAGATTTTACAAAGAATATTGAGTTTTAATTTTCAAAATATATCTTGAACATTAATTTAAACTAGACTGTACTCATTGTGCCTATTATAGACTATAATACACATTGATTGTGATCTGTTTACAATCCTACAAGCATATCTCATTGATAGATAGAAGCAAATGTCACTTTCAGCTATCCTCAGCTCAAGAAATAATTTTAATATTAGAAGTTGTTTTCCAGGCATTGCAATTTTGCTTCTCTCACAGGAATGGGAGCAGAGAGAAAACTGAGAAGCTCAATGTTTCTGATAATTGAATATTGAGCTATAGTTCCCAATATCAACTATACAACAACTTTAACTTCCCAAATAAAGTATCAGAAAGATGAAGTGATTGACGGGAGAAGAAAGTGTCCAGAAAAATAATCTTAATGTGTAAGTAGTACTTGTCTACCTCTAAGCAGTATTGTTGAGGAGCTCTAGCTCTGCATTCTGTGATTCAATAGTAAAACATCACAATTGTGAGAGACATGGATCATTCCAAATCTATAATCAATTTGCAGTTCCTAAAAGGGAACTTATTTTCAGAGTCAACTCAAGCCATGTGTTACCTTTTATGCTTGTAATCCCAGTACTTAGAAGGCAAAGACAAGAGGACTGCCTTGAACTTGTGGTCAACTGAAGACATAGGGGCAGCTTAATTTAAAATGGGGAACATTTATATTGTGTATGATTGCATGCCACATAGTTCACTTAATTGCATGCCTTAAATTATAGTTTCCATGAACAAGGTCATTGACAGTTTCTTGAGGACAGTCTTCCTTTCCAATAACAAACAGTCCTAATTATAAATAAGCGCCATCCTTATGTGGCTGCAAATGTGATGTAGGATTATCATTTGAAAATATTCAAAGCCATTAGTATTATATTAACTATTTGATATTTATAATTAATCTAAAAATGTAGATATTTAGGAAATAACCGGTAACTGAAACATTCTTCAAAGTCATTATCAAGTGAAATATCAGTATTTTAAAGACACTCAATGATGAATGTTTGATGTTGGTATAGCACTTTTCTCTGGGCAAGATGACAGATATGTATGCCACAGAAGCATTTTAGGCAGTACCACTCTTTGGTAATTGAAGAGTATTGCTTTTAGCAATTTGAGGGGCATTAGCATTTATTTATAAGGGAACAGGTCCTCAAATGGGTGATAAAATCAATGTTAGTGCAAGCATTCATTTTAAGTTAAGATAAGAAACAGACAGGTTACATCTGCCAGAAATTTAAGTATGTTGCTCACAGACATTCTCCTCTTCACTCCCCATGACCTTCATTCCCAGACCATTCCTACCACTAATATAGAACATCAACTGCATCCTTACCACTTCCCTTCCCACCTCTCTTGTGTATTCCCTACATACAAATCATGATCTTCTATCCTGTTCTTTTACACATTACTGTATCTCAGCCACCAACTCCAGCACAAACCATAGCTAAACCACCAGCCATACCTGTAGAAAACAAGGACGTTGCCCAAAATTTCTCCTCAGACTCATTTCCAAATTTAATTACTAGCACTGCAACAGAACACCAACTACAGCCAGGTGTTATCCTCTCCTATCTTTTGTAGATGCCACAAAACATCTTCTACTAACTTCCTTTTCCGACCTGCTGCTTTATTCCTAACCATAACTCTTGCAAGCATCCTCTGCCAATCCAAAGGCACTTGTTCCCAAGGCAACAAGTAGGCTGAAGGCAGACCCATGCCTCTCCTTCTGCTCTTGAGGTAAAAATTTCCAAATTTCATCACCAGTTCTTTAGCTGTAAACTGGCTGTAGTCATTTTTGTCTCTCTAAACCCATGCCCAATGAATCACAAAACACTCCTCCAACCTTCTTTCTCTCAGCTTATCCCACTTACCCAGCTTCCAACAACAGTAGGCATTTCCTATGAAAATACCAGCTGAACTGACCAGTAGAACAGGCAACAAACATATATCACAATTCTAGAAATTGGGAGAGGGACAAAAACACAGAAAAAAAGCAACCTCACAAAAAAGATAAATCCAGAAATAAGTACCTAGACCTATAATCACCCAAAAGCCAGATGCCTATATGCCAATGTGAAGACACAACCAACAACAGCCAGAGCAATATGTCCACCCTAGAGCTCAGCTATTTTACCACATCAGATTCTTAATAATCTAACATATCTTAAGCACAAGTAACAGACACTAAATCTAACTATATGAAAATGATATAGGACCTCCAAAGAAAGCAAATAATTTACTTAAAAAACAGGAAAACATAATTCTATTAAATGAGAGAATAAACTTCTCAAAAACATAATTAAAAACAAAACAGTTCAAGAAAACAAAGTTGTCTAACACCTGAAAGTGGATAAAAATAAAAGCAATAAGGAAAACACAAACTAACCCTAACCCATGAAGACAGTGATGAAAATATTTCACATTAGGAAAATTAAGAGGGGAATCATATACATATAATACTGCCACTAACAATAAAATAATAGAAATCACCAATTATTTGTCATTTTTATCTCTCAATATTGATGTTCTTAATACCTAATACAAAAAGAAAATTGGAAATATCTTATACTAGCAACTAAACAGCCCACCTAAAACGTCTGGAACAAAAAGAAGCAATTACACCTAACAAAAGTAGATGGCAGAAAATAAACTGATGGCTAAAAAGTAAAATTAAAACTAAGATAATAATACAATAAATTAGCAACACAATGAGTTGCTTAATTGAGAAAATCTAAAAAATGAACGAAGTATTATTATGTAGAGATGATATGACAGTATGTATATGATAGGTAAGCATAAAAGTTCTACCATGGAAATTACACAGCTGATAAAAATAATTGGGAAAAATGGGTAGACTTAATATTAACCTAAGAAAATCAATAACCCTTCTGTACGCAAAGAACAGACTGAAAAAGATATCAGGGAAAGAATATTTTTCAATTATTCTTGTAATAATTGAAATATATTGGGATAACTGTAATGACACAAGTGAAATACTTGCACAGCAAGAACTTCAAGTCTTCAGAAAGAAATTGCAGGAGATATCAGAAAAGGACAAAATCTCCCATGCTCATGGATCAGTAGGATGGACATAGAAAAAGGGCTATCCTACCAAAAGCAATATATGAATTCAATGTAATCTTTTTTAAAATTTTTACAATATACTAACATGGAAAGGACAATTTTCAACAACAACAATAAAAGGAAAATGAAACAATCAAAATCATTCAAACAAACAAGCAGGAGAACTAAAAATAATAAAAATAATATGGTATTGGCAAAACAAAACACAACCAAAAAAGTCCCAGACATGATCATTGGAATTAATTTGAAGTCCCAGCTACAAATCTGCACATAAATAAACACTCATTTTTTAAATAAAGACAGTATATTTAACAAATGATACTCTTAACACTAAATGTCTGCAAGTAGAAGCATGCAAATGGTTCATGTTTATTACAATGCAGAAAACTCAAGCACAAGAGGTTCACAAACCTCAACATAAAACCAGATAAACTGAGTCTGCTAGAACACAATGTATAGAATGTCTTTGAACACACTGGCACAGTAGAAAATTTTCTGAACACAACTGTGATAGTACAGAGTCTAAGATTACCAATTAATAGATGGAACCTCATGAAACTGAAAAGCTTTTGTAAGGCAAAGAACACAGCCAGACAAAGTAGTCGCCTACAAAAGTGGAAAAATTTAACAACTTTATTCTAATAGAGGGCTAATATTCAAAATTTATAAAGAGCTAAAAAACTAGATATCAAAAATGAAATAAATCCAATTAAATCCAAAATCCAAATAAATCATAAAGCCAATTAAAAACATTTAACACATATAGCCAAAATTTTCAATAGAATAACCCTGATCTTCCTTTACTGCTGGAGAGTGAGGAAGTAGAGTCTGTATAAACAAGGAGATAGGGAGTATGAAGAGGAGTCCCTCAGCAACGGCTGCCTGGAGCTCTGGAGAGCACACTGTATTAAGAACTGTCCCTGGGGAACCATAGGACAAAGAACTAGGCCCTCCAAGGATAGACAACTGATAACTAGCATGGGCAGTATGTAGAGCTACTGTTTTCCTGTAAGTGGACTGGCAACTTGGAGCCCAGTCTGTCTAACCCAATTTTGACATTGGGATGAGAAAATGGGACCCACCTGTAGTGGATGCACCATGCTGAGCTGACCCACCTTGGGATTTCCTGCCTTTATAGGGAAGGAAATGGGGGATGGAGTAGAGGGGAGAAAACAACAGAAGTTACAAGAATAAAAGAGCCACTTATTTTCACACCAAGACTCTTATAAGAACATAAAACTGCAAGTCATAAAATATACACAAGGTACATGGTGAATGAAGAGAATGGCAGTGCCTCTATTGACAAGGATGGAAATGGACCTAATAGCATGCATATGGCTAAATAATCAAATTCTCAGGTATTTAGAATATGCAGACAAGTTATGAGTGAATATAGTGCTCTGGATTCTTGTTTTTACACAGCATTTGGAAGGAAACATGGACCAAGGCATGTGACTTTCCCACAGATTTCTTCATGATATTGTTGGGTGTTTGTTTTCTAAATATGTCAGTCCCAGAACCTATGTTGTAAAATATTCAAACCAAATGAATAAGAACATTGTTTCTGCATCTTGAATCCCCACTAGATCCATTTTTTACATCCACATGCCTCTAACCATATCTGTGAGTGAAATCCCTTATTCAGTGTGATGCTTAATGGTGCCAGTCCTCTATTTTTAAGCTTTCCTAGATACTATCTAATTTTAATAAGGAGGATAATATGATTATAGTTTTCTGAAACTAAAATGATATTCTATTAACTCATATTATTATAAAATTAAAAACTTAATTAGGAAGTGAATTTATACCATGAAACTAAAAGATGCTTATGACATTCACACAATACAGACAAATTTTTATGCAAATTTTAAAAACTAAAAATAATTCTGTATATATTTAATTGCTTAATTCTATTCATTACTCTAGATAAAAAATAAAAATTACATAAAAAATATTAGAATATACTTAAAATGTTACTCTGATATTATACCAGGAACATATTTTCTTATACAAACTGTCCATTAATAGTTTTGTCAGAAACAAGTGCTGCAATAAATTTAAAATATAGAAACAGAATTGTAGTAACTGTTAATGTGATTTCTCTTTTTATTCTGAATGTCATTTATTTATGTCCTTGACTGTCTGGGTGGGTGAGTGAAGTTTAACTTGGGGATCGAAACCATGCCAATATAATGAAAATAAAATCCAAGAACTAATGCTCGGGAACAAATTATATTCCACAGTGAAAGTAATACAGCCAGGTATGCAAACAGGCCATTGAGATGTATATTATTCAAGTGTACAAAATGACTTTTTCTAAGGATTTGGTAGGAGATGAATACTAAATTGGCCAGACTACACAGGCAAATCGTATGTTAGATCTGAAGGAGACACTCTAGTTTCATGAGTCATTGAGTTGGAAAACTGTCTTAAAGGTATTAAGAAAAGAGAAGAGAAGAGAACCAAAAGTACAATAAAAAATAGAATATCTATCACAAATTTTGTCAGTAAGGGAGAAAATAGCATGATGCATAGGTGTTAGAGAAGGAGCGGGAGTGTAATTTATCAAGAAAAACTTCTTACAGCTGACATGTTTTTTGACACAAAATTTGCAATAACAATATGTTCTGTCTGAGTTAAGATCCCAGCTTCAATGAAAGATAGCAGTGAACAAACACTAAATATGAAAGTTCCATATTATTAAACTACTATTTTAAAGTAGGACATTTCTTACATAGTTATCTATCAATTTATTTATATAGGTAATGGTAAATTTAATGTCAATTAGCATAAAATATTTAAATGGCAGTAATCGCATTAATAGTGATCAAATTAGTGAACAATAGATTGAAATTTTGAATATATGTCCATACAGACAGTATACTGACACATGACTCTATAATTTAATAAGATGAAAATTAATTTAAATAATACATTCAGGTTTATAGCCTATTAAAAGTATTATGCTGTGCTGAGAAAATGTACTGAGACACATGGCTGAACAAGGTAAGAATCATGGTTTAGGCTCAGCTACACATGAAGAAAGCTCAGAAAGTCACAGCTACTGCCTAAGGATGTGCTACGGCCACAACACATTTCTGCTAAGCAACCCTTCTACAGTTAAACCAGAAGGTTTTTGTTTTTTGTTGTTGTTGTTTGGTTTTTTTGTGTGTGTGTTTTTGTGTGTGTGTGTTAAATCACTTTATTCACCCATCATCTTTCAATGAAATAAGAATGTTTTTTCTTAAAGTCTACTAATGAGTGAATACATCCCCTGCTTATCCTTCAGGGTTTGTGAGACCTCCTCGTTCAGGAGGATATTCTCCAAATCGATCCATTTGCCTGTGAATTTTAGTATATGATTTTTTTCTTACTGCTGGCTTGAGGAGCTTTAGATTTTATTTTTTGTGTTTCATGCATTTTAGAGAAAAGAGAAGTTTTATTATTGTACTTTTTTTTGCTATCCTGGATGTTTTAAGTTTTTCATAAAATGTTTGATATTGTTTTTTTTTTTAAAAAAAGAAAAATGTAATTTTCTAGACAAATAACATTAAAGAAAAGGACAAGTGGTTATCTAAATAAATGCAGAAGTATTTCTGAACTTAAAAAAGAAGAATCATGGGTTAGTTTAAGAGCAAGAGCTAGCTAGCATTATGCCTGGACCCTAGGTATATTCATCATAAAAATTATATTCATATTAACCAAGTTACAATGCTTAAAAATACCTTTAGATATATAAACACATGAAAAATACTAACAGATTGCCTTGTATTGTGACAAAAAAATCCTAAAGTTATAAATTCAGAGTCAGCTCATAGAATAAACGACACTGAACCAGTTTGGTTTTTACTCCTACTTTGGAAAGTGTATCATGAAAAAGAACAGAGAATATATGAGGCTGAGTATAAGAATTTTAAGTTCAATACAACAACAAATTCTAGAAACTATTTAGGAAACACTCTGAGATTTTTCTTAGATGAGTTGAACTGAAACATAATTATTCAGAAACAATAAAACTATTATTACAATCAGACTCTGCATATCTCCTCCAAAAAGTGCTCTACAAGAACGTATATATTTATTTTAAACTGTCATATACTCAATTAATATTGATTAAACCTATCAAATTATTTTGTTTGTTAAATATAAAAGAAAATTAAAAATTAGTAAACATACTAATATGGTCTTTTCAGTACCTGTTTAAATGATAGTGTATATTCTTGAATTCAATAATCTAATCTACTACTTCTACAAATTATTGGCTGTAGTTTGTGAAAGGATCAAATAAAAAAATGAAAGATATCTAATTTTAAGATTTTTCATATTTAGACAATCTTAATAATTGAGAATAATATTATGAATACTATTATATTCCTCATATTTACAAATTATTATGTCCCACAAATGAACTCAGAAGGAGACTCATTATATGAAGTTGGGATCAAAATATCATACATGAGGAAAGCTGGTCTAAATGTGAGACAGTATGGTATCAAAACACAGAAGTTAATGGAAATGCAATGGAGGCACATGCTAATTTATTATTAAAAACAGTATGTTTCAAACATTGTGACCATAAGTAAAGAGATAAAATAGAGTATATCGACAGTTAAAATTAATGTGCACTAAAGTTGATTGAGTTACAGTCCACCAGAGACAAGGATGTAGTGGAATGTAAAAGCAAGGTTTATTGAGTAGAGATGAGCTAGCTCGTGAATCACTCCAGATGTCCCTTATACAGGAATCATGCAGGAGGGTTGATTAGGGCAGCAGGGGGGCTCGTTTTATAGCCTGAGGCTGTGAATTGGGTTCAGGTGGGATAATAGTATGAATTGTTAGCTGATTGGCTCCTGCTAGGGGCTTTCCAGAAACTAGGGTGGGGGTGCCGGGTCACAACAGGTCAGGCTTTTGATTGGTTAGCACCAAGATGAAAATAACAGTGGGTGTATATCTTATGGTCTTAGGTCAGTTCAACCTATTCTCATTTTATTATTATTTCTTTCCTGGCATGTTTGGGCTAGTTTTGTGCAGAGTCCTGTAGCTCGTCCTTGGAGTTTGGTCAAGCTGTCCTGGTTCTGTGCCCTGGAATGTCTCCTATAGAGGGGGGAAGCCCACCATAAACCCTGAAACATGCAGCTGGCCCAGGCCTCAGCTAAAGATGCTTTTCAAGTTTTTCATCCTTCTCATAAAGGGAAGTTCACACAACTCTTTTATTTAAAATAAAATCAAACAGTTACAATACTAATCCATGATTAAAACTTATAATATTCTTTAAGTATTAAATTATAAGATTTTATTTTTTTAACAAATAATCTTGAATTAAAATAGATGTACATTTCATATATTATCTTTTGTATTCCTGAGACTATTTCATTGGTTCGTTTTGATTGTTTTGATTTTTCCAAGAATCATCTTAATGTTTGAATTCTTTTATCATAGACCAACATAGAAAGGCTTTATACTTTTATATTTTCATCATTACACAAGGAATTTTTTATATACACTTCAGCTTAACTTTTCATATTTAAGTGGTTGTTTTATGTACCCCCTTATTTCTACTGAATTACCTCATCCTCATAGAAGACGAGGAGCCTATTCTCAATGCAGTTTGACATATCTTGGCTGGATTGTATCTGAAGAGAAACAGTAGATGAGGAGTAAATGTAGTTATGTTTATTATTAATAAAACATAGAGCCAGATATTGGAGAAAATCTGAAATATCAGAAAGACAGAGAAACAACCACAGCCACATCTCATCTAGTGAACTCTTCAGACCCAAAAGGGTAGGTACTGTCTCCATGAGTCTGTTGTAAATGCTTCCTAGCCCAAACTATCCAGGCCTGGATCAGAGGTTTAGCTCCACTCTGGGCCCTGCTTTGCCTCAAATAATCACACAGACACTTGTATTATTTTTACTATGATTGACCTAGGGCCCAGTTATATAATTTGCTAGCTCTTTAGTCTTAAATTAATCCATCTTATCTTGTTCAGCTGTGCAGCTCAGTACCTTTTCTTAGAGTATCATTTCAAGTACCTTTTCTGTAGAGCAGCCTTTCAACTTCTTTCCTCTGCTTCTGCTGCTATGTCTCTTCTTCGTGCCTACAGAGGCTCTCTCTGGCTTCTGTGTCTGCTCTGAGATGTTCCTGAGTTTTCTTAGTCTGGTAGCCCCGCCCACACTTCCTGTTTACCTTTGGCCAATCAGCTTTTATCCCACTACATGAGTCTTCTGACTCAGTACCTCTGAATCTTCAGCTGAAAGGGAACACAGCTGAAGATGAGCTCCTCCCTCTTCTTTCCATGCCCAACAATCTCATTTCTTTGTTCAACTTTCCTAGCTCTGGGATCAATGGTCGGTGCCACCAGCACCTAGCTGTGTTTGGGCTTGAATTCACAGACATCTAGAAAATTTCTGCTCCCCAAGTACTGGGATTAAAAGAGTGGGTCATCACTCCCTAAGTTTCTTGTCTTGGCTCTGTGGGTGACTGAGTGTTCTCATATTTTAGGTTATTTATTAAATATACAATATATCACCATAATCTGTGGCTAAAAAATGGACTGCTCATGGTCAGTATTTCATAATCAAATGTTTGTCCTCAAAATTATAGATCTGAAACAATTGTGTTACATTGTATCACTCACTGTCTTGCAGGTTTTGTTTATTTTTAACATAAAATGTGTTACTTTGGTAAGTACAATTATTTCTGGCTATCAAATGTGATCTATGATTTTCAATGTAAATACTATTAGAGGGGTTAGATATATGATTTAACTTTTCCCCCAATATAGTATTTTATTAATTTTTTGGGTATGTCATACAATGAAATGCTTCCCATTCACCCCAAGTCTGCATTTCACCCCTGCAAAGCTCTGTCAAAAAAAGTTTAATTTGTGTTGCACGTAAACTCATTTTAGCATAGTCAAACACATAGCATTCAGCCCCTAATAGAAAATGAAGTTGTTCCCATAGATAACAGAAGTCATACAAACTGCCACCAGAAACCATGTTGATGATCGTGATCTGAATAGCCGTTGGAAACCATGTGGAAGAAGTCCATGAGCCAAGCTGCCAGTGGCTGATATGTCCAAGGCTGCTGCTTTTGCAGTGAAATTAATGATCAAAAATTTATAACAAAATGGGGCATCAAAGGCTTTTGTAATACCCCTTTTCCTAAAGAGGAAACAAAGAACAGAAAGAAGTAAGGTAGAATTTGTACAGGGAGCTATTGAAGAGAGTCCTTAAAAAGAGTGGTATGACACAGAAGTATAGTTCTTCACAGCTGGGGTTTAAATCTTTAAAACAGAATAGGGCTAAAGTGAGTGAGGAGTAGGGTTTTCTTGAGAACTATAGAATGACTATCTTTGTTGGAAAAGTAACATGCATGATACCAATGCAGCCTCTTGGAGGTGAAGTAGGTCTCTATCCATAGAAAGCTCAGTTCCTAATTAATACAGGTGAAAGTACTAATTTGTTTAAACCCTGCAAATTAACTGTGAGGTGGAGAAGTTCTCACTAGAGTCTCCAGATGAGAATATATTCTCACTGTTGCCAGGATTGCAGCCAGATTTTCCTAGTAGAGAAAGAAACAGTTTGCTTTTAGAGTATAGTCCCTACTAAGTCAACCAGGCTCCAGTGGATGGGCACAGATCCCATACCATATATGGTACAAAATCTGAATTTGATTGGTTGAAAGCAAGGGTTAGGGTTAGGGTTAGCAAGTAGTAAATTAACAAAACATAAAACTGAGTAAGTAACAAAGGAGCAATCTGAGAGACACTGAGATAAGGAAGTGAATCTGATCAAAACTCACTTTGAATTTCTCTGTTATGACCTATTAATAACAAGGTCATTGAAAAGACATAAGAAGCATTTTGAGAATTTTTTTTCACAATGGCTTTTATTTGTATTTTCTTTTTTTATTATGAATGAAGTCATATTTTTTATTCGTGTATATCCTTGTTCAAGCTCCCTTCCCCCTCCCACTTCTTCCAGTCACTCTCTCTTCTCCACATCTCTTTATCTCCTCCCCAGAAAGGGCAGAATGTCCCAAGGTCCCAATATGACTTAGTTCAGCATCTACTCCTGGCAGATCCACTTTCCTCACCTCAAAATCAAGACTGAGTCAGCTGTTCCTTTGGAGAGAGTGGGATCCAAGAAAAGCCTTAACAATGATACATGGAAAATAAGTTTAAAAACCTGAAGGTTAAATAGTTACTTTTACATTTATCCACTAAGATAGCAAAAAAGAGAAAATCAAATACTTTTTAAAAAAATATAAAACAAACAAAAAACAAATAATGCCTGAAATAATTACATATACAATAAGAGTATTTAGAAATAATCCACATGAATGAAAACAAATGTTTTTCTACATGTTTTAATAACACTTTATATATAATTATAGTTTGTTAATATTGTATGGTAATAAGTAAAATACTAACAAAAAGGATTATTTGTTTATCTGTCTGATTTTGTTTAATGAATAAATAAACCTATATTTTAAAGAATATTTCTAACAATTAATAAATTCATGTTTTAGTATTATTGTGCCAAGAAAGATACCAATATATACACATTTTATGGGAAAAATTCTGTACTGTCAAATTGATGATTAAAATGTAAACTAATAAAATAATTATCATGAAAATACTAGATTTTTTTTATTTATCAAGAAAAACAGTAAAATGAATTTAAAATGCTGATAAGTTAACAATAACTATAAAGAAGATAAAAATCATAAGCATGACTTATCAAGGGTGATAATGCAAATAAGATTGTTACACATATTTTTACTTTGTGTTCTGCTTTCCCTCTGATTTTTTTTCCATCCCTGTATATCCTTATTCAAGGTCCCGTCCCCCTCCCACCACATCAGGTCATTTTTTCTTCTCCACAACTCCCCATCCCCTCCCTGGGCAGGGAGCAGACAGTCCTATGGTCCCACCCCCCAATAATGCTTAGATCAGTCTCCACTCCTGGCAAATCCAGTTTTCTCCTCCCTCCCTCAAAGGTGAGTCAGGTGTTCCTATAGTTGGAGTGGATGTACTGTACTGTCCCAAGGGTCAGTCCAGGATGTCTCTGATCCTAAGCTGTTCAGTGGTTGTAGTTTGCAGCTTGGGCATGCTTGGCTTTTTTTCTTGTTTGTTTGTTTAGAGACCACTAATGAGTGAGTACATCCCCTGCTTATCTTTCTGAGATTGTGAATACTAGAATTTTAAATTAGAATTTTCAAGGCTATATTATTTCACTACCTCTGCATAAAATAGTAGTATTGATCTGCGTGCAAGTAGTACAACTGAACTATAGGAGATATTGATAGTTGAGTGTGGGTTGTTGTTCACATATCCATCATCTTGGACATATCCCTATGATTTGCACACAGTAGAAGTTCCATAAGATAAAGAGACTATAGAAAATGAATCATTAATAATGTATATCATATACTCAGAATACTTTTTTAATATAGAAGGCAACATGCCAGTGTTGTTATTGTTATAGCTGTAAACATTACTGTAGTAAAAAGTTTCTGGCCCGGGACTTTCAGCCTAGCCCTGAGGATCAGACAGTCCCAATGCTGCTTAACACCAAATAATCACACAAAGGCTTATATCACACTGATGGACCTATGGCTCAGATACATATCGAGCTAGCTCTTTCATCTTTACTCAATCTATTCCCATTAATCTGTTTAGCCATGTGGCTTGGTACCTTTTCTCAGAGCAGCATGGTTGTCTTCTTTCCTCTGTGTCTGCTGGCATCTCTGCTGGTGTCTCTATGGTGTCCCTGGTTGTGTCTCTGCTCTTCCTGTTCTCAGAATCTAGTAGGCCCACCCACACTTTCTGTCTGCTTTCTAGCCAATCAGCTTTTTATTAAACCAGTAGGAAAGACAGTGTGCAAGAACATAATCCCACTACATATTACTAACATAACTCATGAGTCTAATGATTATTTTATAAAACACAAGAAAACACATGTCAAAAGTTAGTTTTTCCTCTCAGTTATTAGAACACTCCAAAAATAATGATTGATTCTAAACCATAGAGCTAATAAATTTTTGGGAAAGTTAGGATGAATCTAATATTATTCTTTCAATTTTAGTTTACCAATCCAGATGCTGAAATGACAAACCCAGGAAGCTTGTATATTATAAAATATCATCAGTTTTGTCTAATAGTGACCTGATTTTGTGCTAATCACATTACATATTTTCACCTACTAGCATTACCTAATGAAAATTACCTTAGAAATATTAAGAAAATAAGGTAAAATATGTTCAATGAGAAATCATGCAATTATCAGACTGAAAGGCACAAAAAGTAGTTAGAAGTAAATCAGATAAATGAACATGAAAGAGTGAAGTCCATTTCTTCTATTTAGCCCCATACTTAGTGCCTAGGTTTCTTAATCTTTCATAACATATTCACTCTGGGGTTCATATAAAGGCATTTCAATTTAACTTAAAGTGGCTGAAACAATCAGACAGCTTTTTTTTTTTTTTTTGAATGAGTTGCATCTGCAATAGATGAAAAGGCCATTAGCTTTTTAAAAACAAAGGTATGAGGAGTTGTCTCTCGAGATAGATGGTCATTATTAATAAAGATGTTGTAAAAATAGAGCATGACTTTCAGCCAACAAGAAAACACGAATCTGTTCAATGCCAAGTGACATTAAGAGTACTTGAGCGGGAAGTTTGTAGCAGAAGGTGCTTCATGATCACATAAAAGGAATAAAATGCTTTCTTTATACAGAATATTGTTCTGCATTTCACTTGAGAAATAAACTAAAGGAAACTTGTTGGAGAATTGTTACAATATTCAATTTTGTTGAATTCTTTTTGTTAATCTTCTAAAAAATTAACTAGATGGGGTGGCCCTCACATTTTTTATGCATTTTATTTTATTATTGTTGTTTTTTAAATCAATATCAAACTTCCTTTAAAAAAGCAAAACATCCAGGATAGCAAAAAAAAAATCCCCCAAACAAACAAACAAACAAAAACAAACAAAAATACCCATACAGTAATAAAACTTCTCTTTTCTCTGAAATACATGAAACATAAAAAATAAAATCTAAAGCTCTTCAAGCCAGGTTTGGTTCAGCTACAGATGAAGAAAGCACAGTAGGTCACAGCTAATGCCCACGAATGCACTATGACTACCACAAATTTCTGCTAAGCAACTCTTCTACAGTCAAACCAGAAAGGTTTTGTTTGTTGTTTTTGTTTGTTTGTTTGTTTGTTTGTTGTGTGTGTATGATTGTGTGTGTTTAAAATCACTTTATCCACCCATCAACTTTCAATGAAATAAGAATATTTTTGCTTAAAGTCCACTAATGAGTGACTACATCCCCTGCTCATCCTTCTGGATTTGTGAGACCTTGGTCAGGAGGACATTCTCCAAATCCTTCCTTTTGCCTGTAAATTTTAGTATTTTTTTTTTCTGCTGAGAAGTACTCTATTGTGTAGATGTACCACAGTTTCTTAATCCACTCTTCAGTTCAGGCACGTCTAAGTTGTTTTCAGGTTCTTGCTATTACAAATAATGCTGCTATGAAGAGAGTTGTGCTAATGCTTTTGGGGTGTCATTTTGAGTCTTTAGGGTATATACCCAATATTGATATTGCTCATTCTTTGGGGAAAGTGATTCTGAGTTTTTTTTTTTTTTGAGAAATCACTACACTGCATTCCAGAATGGCTGAACAAGTTTATATTCCCACTAACAATGGAGGAGTGTTCCTCTTGCTCCACATCCTCTCCAGCATAGGCTGGTGAGTACGTTGATAATTTTTAATTTTATGTACTCTATGACATGTGACTAAGAGTTTAAAGGATATGTTAGATATAAATATTTCAGCAAAGCATTATGTTAATTTTTCATTTTTGAAATTTTCTCTCTGCCTGGCTGGCTCTCTATCTCTGTCTCTAGGACTCACACAAACATTTTAATGCCAAATTTGAGTAGATTTTGATAAGACTAAAAGATTAACAGCACTTTCCCAATAAAACATAAGAAATATTGCAAGTCAATATCAGAGTGTTTGATAACACAGCAAAAATATTATGTCCAAAACAATTTAATTGACATTCAAATCTTTATTGAAATGCCAGAATTGTAGGAGTGGCTTCCCGTTAAAGAAAGATAAAGGAGAAAATTTCAACTGTGAAGACTTACAAAGTAACAGAAAAAGCCTGTGGCCGTGGTGGTTGTTTTACTCTGTGGCTCTCTTAAATGAGCCACAGGCTTTTCTTGATTACCCTTAGTTGGGGAGAGTGACTGGAGCCGGTTGGAGGGGGAAGGGACCTTGAATAAGGATATACACGGATAGAAAATGTGACTTTATTTATAATAAAAAATTTAAAAAAAATAAAAAAAGTGTGAACTTTACAGTAGCATTTCTTCTCAAAGACTCCTAATACACAGGATAAAGGTATTATTTGTAAAAGTAAATCGCAAACCTCATGTATTTTAAAATGTAACATATCATTGTTAGAGTAGGGATAATAAGTTCAATGTCATTTATTTTGGTCATATCCAATTCTGTATAAGAAAATGTCTTCTATGTTAAATGTTTACCCCAAATCATCTTGAATTTCACAGAAGAGCAGACAAAGCTGAAAGCACAGATTTCATGAAAGAAACTCCTCATTAACTAGTAATAGTAATATGTAAACTTGATATGCAACCCCCTCCCATATACAAGGGATAAAACAGTAAGACAAGCATCTTGTGGTTTTACTACTTCATTTTAGTTTCCCTTTTTAATAGCTTTAAGTGATGTCTGGATTTTTACCTTATTAATTTTATTTTATTTTTTTAAAAAACAAAAACAGATATAATCATTCTTATGCCACCTTGAAATCAGTTTCTTTTACTTACTTATGCTTATTTTTTTCTTTTTCAACTTCAATGTATTTATTTTAGGATGTCAAATTTTATCTACTTAATTTTTGTTAACCTTCCTAAATGTCCATTTTTCCCTTAGACCTGCAAACCTGTAAAGTTATCATCATAGTACTTTGCTTTTTCTGTTACTTTGTCAGTCTTCATAGTTGAAGTTTTCTCTTCCTTCTTTATCATGCTCTCTTCTCCATCATTTCTATAATTTCTTAGCTCCTGTTTCTAGAATGTTCCCTAGCTCCTGATTCCCGCCACCCCCCCGCCCAAAAAAAGGAAAGTAAATCAAACAACCCGATTGCACCAGCTTTCAAATTTTCACTATCATGCCAGGAATGGCAGCATGGCTTTAGGAACAATACCACACTTTGAAAGCTCGAGAGATTTTATAACTAGTAGGATAGAGGCCAGCTGACTTTGGGAGATGACACATGGAAAACAGAGCACGAAGGTAGAGGAGACAGAACATGGCAACCTGCAGCATATTGTAGAGGCATTGACGGTATTGGTCATGTGAAATTCATGACAAATATCTGTGTAGGGAAAAGAGAAAATAAAGATGTGCTCTTTCTGTTAGGATGGGTAGCTGTCTGTGTCCAGAGAGAAACAAGGTGAGGGAAGCTTTTTATTTTGTTTGTTGCTGAAGGTTTATAGAAAAAAAATCAATTAAATGCATTTTTATATAACAGAAAACTATTTGGGAAATAGATGTTCTGGGTGTAGAGTTTTACACCTACTTGCCTAGCACTGCCTATAAAGTGGACAGGAGGAGCCAGATCTTAATAGCAACTGTTGCAATTTAAAGATATTGTATCTCAAAACAAAGCAGAAAGAACAACATCAAAGTTTTAATAGTCTACAACAATTAAAATATCCAAATATTCATATCCTTACTCCATCTAACAATGGTCTAAGTGCTGAGTGATTTTTGTTTTTCTCTTCCCACATGCAAAAAGGATGCTCTCTGCTGCATGTATGCTTGATCTTACATAAAGTGACCTTACAGAAAAATGATCATGTCTTTCTCAATAGTGAAAGATTGGGCACAAATGAATCTTTTTAGTAAATGGAATAAAAAGTAATGACACATTTAAACTGTGGTGGTACAAGGGCTCCAGTGTCTTGAACTGTGGGCTATTTGTAGCACAATGCTGTCAGCTCTGCAAACAGCAGTTATTCTAAATGCTATTGGTGTTTTCTCTCCCCTGTACAGTAAAGACTATCTGCAGAAGATAAATGAGAAGTAAATTTAAACTCCAATTGTCTATGGCAGTTGATCAATAACTAACAATCTTAAGGTAGAAAACTCAACTTTGTAAAGCAGCCTGCTGACAAGATTTCAAGCTGCTCCTGAAACTATATTTTCTAATACATTAGGGATACAATTAATACCAGCTGAAGGTTTTCTACTCCAGAACCCCTCTGCAGAATAACAACAAAAATTCTATAGCTTACATTTCACAGATAGGTATGTGAATGTGAGGAAGAATCCTATTAGTAGGTTATGATTTATGTCAGCAGTTTGAACAGCACTGTAGTTTTCTGACTTCAAGTCAGACAGTAAAGGCAGTGTGATTTAACCCACTCAAGTAGATGAGATTGTAAAACTTACATGGCTTCAATCAGTTGTAGATTAAATGCAGTGATAAAACTAACTTTATCCTCATGATTTTTTCACCCTTCCCAATTTCACTACAACACTGTGTCTTCCCTCTTTAAACAAATATTGTGTCTTAGTGCCATTTCAAATATTATGAGACAAAAATCAAGGGTTATTTTAGTTATTTATAAATGAAATTCAGAGAAATCTATTAGATGGCTCAGTAGTTAATAGCATCATCTCCCCTCTTCCAAAATCCTAGGTTCAGTTTCCAGCCTCTGTAGTTCCAAGTTACATGCATGTATATGCCAACACATAAGCAAAAGGAAAGCTTTTTGTTTTGTTTTGCTTAAAGATATTTTAGTAGTTTAAAATGGAAGATGCACAAGGGTTTTTTGAACAGCTACTGATGGTACAACTAAGAACAACTAAGAACATAAAATCATACCACTCATTAAGAACAACCAGAATATAATTTATTTAGCTTCTAAAAACAAATAGCTGCCAGACTGCCTGTGGTATCTCAAATTTCTGGGTTATATATCTAAGTATTACCTTAGCTTTCTATGACTTATTTTCTAGCTGTGGTGATAATTTAAGGAGAATCTGATATTTTTGTGCCACTTTCCACTTAAACAATTCAGAGGGTTCTAAGCTAAGGCTTGTTTTGAGTGAATACTGCAATTCCTTCTTTTCAGTAGTTTCTGACCTTTAAATCTGTAGAGGTTTGTTTTGGTTCTGCAATCTTTTCACCTTCAAGTCAAACTCCTCTTTGATTTAGAGACTGTAGAAGGGAGCAGGGTTTATATTGCACTAATGTGAGTGATTTTTTTCATGTTACAATTAACAATAATTTCTACTGAAAATAAATAACAATTTGCCATTCTATCATTTTCCTCTCAGTCTTCCAGCGCCTGTACATGATGGCTATTTAACAAAGTCACATTAGTGCATTCAAAATAGAATTGTTTGTCCTGATCTCCATAATATGTACCTTTCTTTGTCATTGTCCATAATGGTAATGGTCCTATCATCTATCTAATTAATCCAGCTGTAAATTTCCTACCTAATAAACACAATGTGTTTTTGTTTGTGTGCGTGTGTGTGTGTGTGTGTGTGTGTGTGTGTGTGTGTGTGTGTTTTATCAGGGAATAAAGAACATATGTTTCAATATTAATATCTATCAAAATTTATCTACCATAAATTTTAAATTGTATATATAAACAATGGACAAGTAAATAAAAACTTGAAATTGGAGTGAATGATGATGAACTTCATGAAAAAAGCCTCACAACAAATAAAAAATGTAGTAACATGTGTCTGACATTATATAATTACACAGGTTTTATTAGGGGTGATACGAATCAAGACATTATCATCAGAAGCCAGTGAAACTGACCTTTCTAAGATCTCTGATCATGTACATGACCTATATGATGCTACAGTTGGTAAGACTAGAGAGAAGGAATATTCCATTATACCTGTCTGGGAAAGTTTGTTGGGTTTTGTTTTCTACTTTGAGGCAGGGTGTATGTCACCACAATTGTATAATAGAAGTATTTTAGTAATACCTATTAGTGATTTTTACATTACAAGCAGAATACATCTACAACATTGCTGATACAAACATCAATATGTTAGGAGATGAGCACATTTGCTACTTTTGGTAAAGTTATTGACTTCTAAGCTAACTCATTTGGCTGTCCCCCATGTACTTCCAGAAAACTGTAAGGACACAGTGAATATGCACTCATAGGAAATAGGTACTAGAGAAGCTTGTGTTAAATACAGTTGACTTATTTGTTTATGGTTCTGTTTTATTTTTATTCATATCAGTTAAAACATGTATGTATGTGCTAATAATTCAAACTTTTATGGATGCATTTTCTTTTTTTTCTTCTTTATTTTGTATTTATCAAAAAAACAGTAAAATGAATTTAAAATGTGGAAAAGTTAACAATAACTATAAAGAGGATAAGAATCATAAGCATGACTTATCAAGGGTGGTAATGCAAATATATGGATGCATTTTCTAACCATCCATTTCTGTAATGGCTAAACTTTGATGAATTATATACTTTAGAGTATGTTTGATGAAGGATTTGGAAAATAGTCTGCTTTCCTTGTTTATTCACAGCCATTTTGGAAAGACTTACCTATTATAAAACTTCTTTTATTCCAAATTATGGCACTAAATATTGTTTAAAAAATATTTTCATTTGATATTCAAACAGCTCTATAAATTTAATAAATATTAATAAATCCAAATTTCTTCTATCTTAATAAATGTGTTTATGTATGGTAGCACATATCTTTTGGTAGCTCAAATACATAGTCACATGTTTTCTAAATAAAAACATATAAAGGTAAAGATATAATACAAATAATTTGAATAAGTTATGCCCTTTTAAAAGCTTTTAAACAGAAGCTGTTTGAGGAATTTATTTTGTATATCTCTTAGAATTGATATCTACAATTAGATGAACAACACATATGATTTTCCTTAATGCTTATGTAGTATTTAGGGCAGTATCTTCTCCTATACTCATTCATGACCATTCTTGGCTTGAGTTGTGTTTCTCTACCAATGAATCACACATATGTGAATTCAGCCAGCTATAGTGAAAATGATTTGAATAATTTTAACACATCATTTCTCCTGAACATGTTGAAATAATGAAAAATTCTCAGCCTCTAAAGAACGTAGTGTCACAACAATGGTATTTTATTTACATTTCATTTGTTTTGATAGTAAATTAAAGGTCAATTGAAATATACAGAATTTTCTAAAATCATTTTCTTCAAATAACATGTAATAAGAGACATCTTAGCCTCTGAAATAAAAATTCTAGTATTTGTTAAGTGTCCTTCAACTAGATTGCATACATCCTGAGAGACAGAAGAGAGAATGACTGGGAGGGGCAGGAGGGGAAAGGAAATTTGAAAAAGGGAATACATGAATAAAAAAATGAGACTTTATTCATAATAAAAGTTATTGATGTAACAACTGTCTATTCAATATCAAATGTTGAAATGTGAAATATTTACAAGTACTACATAGACTAAACATTTTGTTTTCATGTATTTAGGTATATATGTATATAAATATATGTGTGTAGCAGAATTAATTTAAGAGGCTACAAACTTAAAAGAACACCCAGAGAACTATCTGGATATTTTGCAATGAGTAAAGTAAAGGGAAATATGATCCTATTTTTGAATATTAAAAAGAACCCTGCTTTAAAGTTTAATATCTAAACTTTGGGGAAGAATTGAATCAAGAACTTTAAAATATCTTCACATTGCAGGCAAGTTGTTATATTATTGTTATATTATGAGTTTATACCTACGATCCCACATTATTGATGCCTTAAAGCATTTGTATGTAATGAACCTGTTGAAAATGCCTCTGGTGGGAGTTAAATACTACTTTCCTGTGCTTGAAGATAAATTGTACTTGTCTAATGCAAATTGTGCCATTCTCAGAACTGTGTCCATGTGAGATCAGAAATATGTTACTTATACACATAAGCTAGTTCTGAAATCCTGACTGCAGGTTGCATTTGATCCAAAGAAACATCAACAGTTATAAAATATTAACCATATCTCAGAAGAAATACATTGTCCCGAAACTCTGAGTATGCTTTATCAAAAATGAAAATCATGAGTGTTTTATAAATGAGTGCTTATTAAATGAAAATATTTTCCATCTACAATGAAGGCACAAAACATTTGCCACATTAGCTTACTTCAAATTTTCATGCCATTTATCCTGAGCATAAATCTACAATTTCACCAATACTTGAGGGATTAACTTGATCCTGACCCCAAATTTATGAGTAATATGAGTCATCGTAAGAGATTGGAATTAGAATTCGCTGAATGACTATTAATCTAGATGGTTAATAAATGATATTATCTGGCAGATTACTCACCATGCTTAAGTATAAATACAAAATTTAGCTTCTGAATATATTTCCCTCTACCCAAACACTGAAAATAATAATGTTAATTCGAATAACATGAAAAGTGGTAGGAAATGGTAAAGATCATTAAAGCACAATATGAGAACACTGAATAGGTGATGTTCAGTGTGAAATAAATTAAAAATGCTACATATCTAATGCTGGATACTTTAGAGAAATATTAGAAGATTTAAAAAAAATGAGAAGCGCAAATATGGTTTAAAATTAAAATGCAAATGATAAAAATTCACTCAACAGAAGAAAATAGTACATACAATATTTGTCAAGGCTTTCATATAGATGTAGATACAGGAATCATTATCATTAACAAGTTTGTTAGTAAATTTTCTTTCCTATTCAGACTAATGAATGAATACCCAATTAAAACTTTGAAAATAGCACACTACTGTAAATTTGCCAGTATACAATAGTCACCAAAGATTCTAGACAGTTTGTGGCAGAAACAATAAGTAGCCAATGTATCATTTTATTTACTGTTACAAAAATATTTACTTTTGTATAGTAACAAAGTAAATATTCATCCAATCTTGGCATTATTCAGCTAGGTATCTAAAATATATATTCTCACACCAAAGAAAATAATCAATGACTAAAAAAGAAAATATCACTACTATCAAAAATCCAAAATGCTTGTTAGATTGATGTAAGGTTAAGAGTTAGTTACAGGACAGTGATAGCTTGTTAAACTAAGAAAGAATTGATATATTCAATATCTTAAGCAATAGAACATCATGTTTTGAAGGCTGAGAATTAGAAACCTTGGTCATCATCATTGTCAAGTTTAGTGAGTTCATAACTTGATTTGCAAATTTGTGTGTTTTCATTGAATTTCACACATACCATGAGGGATAAACAGGTCAATACCTCATCTTAGGGGATTTAATCACGTTTATAGAGCCTCCACAAAAGTACTATATATGGAAGCAAAGAAATGGCATGCTTTATTCTTAAAGCATGTAAATAAACAGCAGGACTAACCCTAAAAGGCATTATAATCAATATTTAGCACAACCTGATGAATTATGTATTATCTGCTCAAACAAAGGTATTTTTATCTAAATGAATCATTTCAGACATTACATATTATAACTTTAAATGTTCACTATACATTATGTCTGATACGAAACTGAAGTCTAGGACCATCTAATGCCATAAACAAGATACTCTTCAAATCCATATAACTAAAGACATCCAATCTGCCAGTTGTGAGTAGAATTCAAAGCAGAAAATTGTATTGCAATTACATGGAATAAAGTGTAAACAACCATGTCATTTACTCTAAAGTCAAAAATACTAAGAATAAAATATGGAAATCTAGATGATATTATTAATAAAAAATTACCACATCAATTTGTGCCTCCAAGACTATGCAAGAGGCTGAGTAGAAGACATAAAAAGGAAGACACAATATGTGTATATATATTGTTCCATCTAAAATCTGCATTAGAATTAGTAGCAATGAGCATATTTGGAAACAATTGGATATTAACTTTGTGAGGATAAAGCAGTATTTTAAATATACTCAAACTTAGGTATGATTACCTAAGTATCTTCTCAAGAGAGTGTAAAATTATTACAAAATTAGAAATATTTTTAGTAGAGAAATAATAATGATTGTAAAAATTATGAAAAAAACTATTTTTAAATGAAGGTTTTTCTGTACATTAAAAAGAACCATTTTAGCAATAGAAATGGTATGTTTATTATGTTTTATGGTCCAAATTATGTCATTCCATAGTTTATAACTTGAAATCCTATAACCTTGCTTCAGAATGTAGTTAAAAAGACATAAGCTATGTACAGAAAACTTGCTTGAAAAAATATGTTTGTAAATATACCATTTTGAAACAAACTGTTTTTCAGTATTTCTAGAAGAAAGAAAACAAAATTTAAGGGAAAAGGATACTGAAAGCATTTAGTGATGTCATTATTGATGCTACCCCACCAAAAAATGGAATATATATTCTCCAAGTTGTACAATGGCAAACTTTGTAAATTGATGATATTTAGAACAGGAATACTGCCACTAAGAGAAAAAGAGTCTCCTTCAACCCTCTACTTTGGGGAATCTCCGATATGCGTGATGATACTTGAATCCTAAGCCAGTTAAAAAATCCACATTATGAAAAAAGAGGTTGGATAGTCTTGAGGGTATTCTGATGAAATTAGAAAGAGCAATAAATGCTTAATTTTCACCATGCCAGTATATATATTGCAAAGAATTATATCACAGAATTTTGGTGAAAAAAATCCAGGTGTTACAGACTATAACTCTCACTGGAATCTGACATTCTGAAAAAAAAAAAAAGATCAACATAAGACAAACTTGAAATAAATTTATTCACTGGACAAAGGAAAATAGTAAATCATAATGCTGTGATAAAAACCAAGAAATGCTTTAAACTTTTTGTTTTTACATACACTCTTTGTGTATTAAACATTCAAAGAATCATTTTTACAAGTAGCTATTAAATACAAGTTTTAAATAACATAAATAAGCAACTAATAAATAAAAATAAAAATACTAATAAAATGCTAACACCAGGAGATAGTGTAAGGACTTTGAAGACAGACAAGCTGTGTTGGGTCCCTGGGCTTCCATTCATTGTTTCCATGGCTCGAATCCTTCCTGAGTCACCACATCTTGGTGGTTGTGACTGCACTGTTGGTGTCTGGTTTCTTATATCATGTTAGATTCTTTATTTTTTTTCAACTATCTGGTGATTTTACATCATGCACCCCATTAAACTCAGTTATCAGTTCTCTTAGTCTCATACCCACTCTTATAATATCTCCATTTACAAAAATCTCATTCATGCTACTCATTTAGTTTCTGAGCATAATTTAACTCCCTGTGGACAGCCCCTTTAATAAAATGAGTCCTTCCTTACCCACACCCCAGACAGGGGCCATCAATGCAGGAGTGAAGAACTGTGTCATTTACCTGTGTTCTATCCTTGAGCTCTTGTATATGAAAACTTATTTTAAGTCAACTAATTAGTGAGTACATCCCCTGCTTCTGTTTCAGGGTTTGCAATACTTCACTCAGGAGGATATTCTCCAAAACCATCCATTTGCCTGCAAATTTTGGGATATGATTTTTTTCTTATTGCTGAGTAGTACTCCATTGTGTAGATATATCACAGTTTGTTAATCCATTATTCAGTTGAGGGGCATCTAGGTTGATTTCAGGTTCTTGCTATTATGAATAATGCTGCTATGAACATTATTGAGCTAATGCTTTTGGGGTGCAAATGTGAGTCTTTAAGGTATATACCTAAAAGTGGTATTGCTATATCCTTGGGGAGATTGATTTCCAGTTTTCTGAGAAAACGCCACACTGCATTCCAGAGTGGCTGAACAAGTTTACACTTCCACCAACAATGAAGGAGTATTCCCCTTGTTCCACAGCATAGGCTGTCATCTGTGTTTTTAATCTTAGCCATTCTGACAGGTGTAAGGTGATATCTCAAAGTTGCTTTGATTTGTATTTCTCTGATGGCTAAAGATATTGAGCACTTTTTCATGTCCTTTTCAGACATTTGTAATTCTTCTGCTGAGAATTCCCTTTTTAGTACTGAATCTCTTTGTTTAATAGGGTTATTCAGAGTTTTGGGCTCTAATTTTTTGGGTTCTCTATATATTTCAGAGGACAATCCTCTGTTGCTTGTAGGGTTGGTAAAAATCTTTTCCCACTCTGTAGGCTGTCGATTATTCTTATTGACTGTGCCCTTGGCCTTACAGAAGCTTCTATGTTTCAGGAGGTCACACTTATCGATTGTTGTTCTTAGTGTCTGTGCTACTGGTGTTATATTCAGGAAGTGGACACCTGTGCCAGTGCGTTGGAAGGTATTTTCCACTTTCTTTTCTATCAGGTTCAGTGTAGCTGGGTTTATGTTGCGGTCTTTGATCCACATGGATTTGAGTTTTGTGCAGAGTGACAGGCTTGGACCCATTTGCATTTTTCTACACACTACCATCCAGTTATGCCAATACCATTTGTTAAAGATACTACCATTATTCCATTGAATATTTTTGGCCTTTTTGTCAAAAATCAGGTGTTCATAGGTGTGTGGGTTAATGTCAGAGTCTTCAATTTGAGTCCAAGGATCCATAAGCCTGTTTTTATGCCAGTGCCAACCTGTTTTTATTACTGTATCTCTATAGTATAATGACTTTGTAGAGGTAGATGGTTTATCTGCCATATTTGGATGCAACTACCAGACTCTGCATCATGCAGGGACCTCCATTAATATCTATAATAATGACATCATATTTTTGAAGTTATTTAAACCTTGGGAAAGCTGTTGTAAAGTAATATTTATGTTCCTGTTAAACTGAAGCATGACTGCAAACTTTTTAAAAATTATTCTATTATTGAAATATGTGTTTTGGAAAAAAACATTATAAATACTTTCTTTGAAAAAGTGGTCAACTTTGCCTCTCTTTATGATTATTTTTTAAAAAGGACTAGTAAGATAAACTGGAAAGGTAGAGAAATAGAAAAGGTTATTTTCCTCATTGCCATGCATTTCAAGACCTTTAACAGGTATAATTGTAATTACACAAACCAATTTTATAATTACACAAACGAATTCACTGCCACCAATGATTTCTCTAACAGTTCTTTCTTATGTATATCTAGTGTAGACTTTTTTACAAAAAAATTCAATTGTTTTTTATTATTGACATGTATTAATTCAATGCAATAATGTATACTAGTTTGACATTTCAAGAGATTCATATAGCATATAGTGTACATTATGACCCTGTTCTCAAATTGTAATTCAGAATTTTGTTACTTAATTTTCTGAGCTTTTTCAACTACATTTTGATTAGTTTTTATTTCTAAATCATTCAAAATACATTTCTTTTGGCAATACAAACTTTCTTATTATTTCCTTGTTTTAATATGTTACCTAAAAAATATAATTTCAACTCACTGTCACTTAATCATTACTTAAAACTTTTAAATTAATCTATTCTTATTCATTTGTGTTAGCATCATAAAGCAAGTTAAACTTACAATGTAGTATATCTGTGAGAATTTAAAGGTCCCCCTGAATACAGGGGAAAGACATCCACCCCTATGTACTTAATACACTATTTAATTAAATGCAGTGCTTACTGGCTATCAAAGCTTATAAGTGTGAAGTGTTTTATGACTAGACATAAAATTTACAGCCATTTTAATGAATTGTGTCAATGATGTTATGAATAAATCCATCATATCTGATGTTACTAATAGAAAATTATCCTCAAGCAATATTCATGTGTTAGACATCTACTATTGATAACTTTTTTGATATTTCTTAAAAAGTACATTATTATGAATTGCAATCTGAAGAATACATGCTGCCATATCTGTTTGTTCAATAATGTGAAAGAGGCCTTGAATAAAAATATAGAAAAGACATTTTTGAGTATAAAATGCAAAAAGCTGTAAGCATGTGATTGGTGTTGCTTTTTTCATTTTGAAGAAAAGATATTAATTCAAAATTCAAAAATTGCAAATTTAAAAATTATAATTTATAGTATTTTAAATGATTAAAATGTTCTGAGAAAAATAATAATTTATTTTTCTAATATTCTGAAGAGATGTCATTTCTCTCTATCATTCATATTCATATGTGCTTGTATGATATAAACATTCAGGCTATCTGTCATGGATGATGAGATAACCAGAATATATGCATGGTATTATTATTAGTTATTACAAGTACTGCAAACTCATTCATCTAATAAACATAATACTTCATTCTGTATAAATTTGTGACATATTTCAACTGAAACAATAAAGTATTAAATTGATATTTCAAATATTTTATAAGAAAAAATATTGATATGTTCTGTTCAATCATGTGAGAGAAGCTAAAGATGTCAAATTAAACAGTCTAATATTTTAGTTAGAAATGTACAGCCACAAAAATGCATAAAACAAAATAAGGTATTTATTATGGCAGAATCACCACAGACTGTGTTAATAAAGCATGGGGAAGAAATTAATACCAAAAAGACAATGAAGGAGGATCTGGATGCAATTCAGAATGCTGATGATATAGGTATAGTCACTGGTCAAAGGGAATAATCCTATGTAAAGTTTGTGGCAAGCATATGTATTGCTAAAAATTCAAACATTTGTCTATCATTGACTAATAAGTATTATTATATAGAAACTTCTGTAAGGCAAAAGATACAGTCAATAGAATAAAATGCCAACCTGCAGGATGGAATAAAAATTTCACCAACTCTACATCCAACAGAAGCCTGATCTTTAAAATCTACAAAGAACTCAAGAAACTAGACATGAAAATACCAAGTATTACAATTAAAATGTAGTACAGATCTAAAAAAGGAATTCTCAACAGGACAATTTCAAATAGCCAAAAGATACTTAAAGAATTGTTTAACATCCTGTACCATCAGAATAATGTAAATCAAAATGAATCTGAGTTATCATCTTATACATGACAGAATGACTAAGATCAAAGACACTAAAGAAAGTCTATGTTGGAGAGGATGAGGAGTAAAAAGAACACTCCTCTATTAGTGGCGGGAATGTAAACTAATACAATCACTTTGAAAATCAATATGACTTTTTTCTAAAAAGCTGGAAATAAATCTACCTTATGATTCAGTCTTACCATTTGGGTATATACCGAAAGGATACAAATTTATACCAGTGGGAAATTTGGTCAAATATGTTCACAGTAACATTATTAATAATATTGAGAACCTGGAAAGAACTTATATACCCCACAAAGAAAAATGGATTAAAAACAATGAGGTCTATTTTCCCAATAAATTATCACTAAGCAGAAAAAAAAATGTCACCTTAAATTTGAGGCAAGTGAATGGAACTAGAAAAAAACTATTCGGAGTGAATTAACCTAGACAAACATGGTATGTACACACTTGTAAGTAGATATTAGATATAAAGTAAAGGATAATAAAACTACAATCTACATCCCCAGAGCATCTATGTAACAGGAAGTCTTCAGAGAAACATTCGTGGATTCGCTTGTGAAGGGAAAATAGATAAGATCCTCTGAGTAAACAGGGAGCATAGGGAAAGGGATGTAAAGAAAACACAAGGGAAAGGGATGATTGACTTGGTGGGGCAGAAACGGAGGGCAAAGAACATGGTATCTTTATAGAGGGGGCCATTTTGGGGTTAGGGAGAAAACTGGTCCTAGGGAAATTCCCAAGAACTAAAAGATGACTCCAGCTAAGACTCCAAGCAATAATAAAGAGGGAACCTGAACTGACCTCATGTTATTGATGACCACCCTAATTGTCATCAGAGAATCTAGCAACTGATGGAAGCAGATGCAAAGATCCTCAGCTAACCACTAGTCAAAGCTTAGTGTCAAGTGGAAGTGAGGGAGGAGAAATTACGTGATCAAATGCATCAAAATCATGATGAGGAAACACACAGAGAGAACTGACTGCAGCAACTATCTCTAGATTGATAGCTGGGGAAACTGCATGGGACAGAACTAGGCACTCTGTATGTGGGTGACAGTTTTGTGGTTGTGTAATATGTGGGGCCTCTTGCAGTGAGACCAGGATTTATTTATTTCTACTCCATGAACTGGGTTTTTGGAGCCCATTAACTATAGAGACACACCTTGATCAGCCTTGATATTGAAGGAGGAGCTTGGTCCTGCCTCAACTTGATATGTCAGAATTTGTTGACTCTCCATGGAAAAAGTCTTACTTTTTCTGAGAAGTGCATGGGGGTGATGAGGAAGAGAATATCTATGTTCTGAATGGAAGAAGAGAGGGGGAGGGAATTGTGATTAGTATGTAAAACAAACCTTTTAAATAAAAACATTTAAAAAATATTGTAGAGTTGGAATAGCATAGATTGTTTGCTTTTTTTTTTTTTTGTAGTTTTGTTGTCTTTTCCTTGCTGATCTTAAATTAGATGAGTGTTCCCTTGGCTGTTCAGTCATGCTTGACCATGGAAGATATAAATTGTGTATGACTGCTGATAAGAAATGGTGTCAATAGTAATCAAGAGACTTGAGTTGAGAGGAATCAGTAGACAGTAGCAGATAGTGTCTAATTTTATAGCCCACAGTTAAAACATATGCTTTTACCCTGTGTTGTTGTTTTGTTTTGTTTTTGGTAAATTTGTTTATTACAGCATATGTTGGAAAGCCTAATTAGTTAGTATATACCACTATATACTTTGAAGTATAAGTAAGATTCCTCTCACTTCTGTAGCTATCTCCACATTGCAGATCTTAAAATTCCTATGTTAAAAAGCTCATCTTGCAAGGAAATCTTATTTATTGTGAATATGAGCCAGACTCTATTCACTCTCTGAGATGCTTGGTAGTCTCCCTTGAGGATTGTTGTTGGTTACTTAACAAACTTTCCTATACTGCCTACCCAGCCCTAAGAAATCCACTTAGAACTATCATCAAAAGGGTCAATTCACACACACAAAACGCTGTTTGTTTTATAAAATGGCTGTATTAGGAAAGGCTTTTTCCAGGCAACAGATACATCTGCTGTTATATAATCTAGAAAACAGTTAGCTGTTCTAACAAATCTATAGGTGATGTAAGATAAGCTTTTTTTTCCTGCATATTCCCTTGAGGCTTCCAGAATGGGAGACTTTGATAATAAATGAGACATTTTTTTTTGCATTTTCCATACATTAGTTCAAGGTAAACTGGTCTGACAACTGTTAATTACTATACTGGGGATCCTAGCAAAATGATTAGCCTTCTTAGCTCCAAGTTTGCTTCTCCACATGTTGAATTCTGTGTTGTCAAGCTTTATCTGACCAAAAAAGAGGTTCTTAATTACTTCAGTTGAGTCTTACTGCCTTACCTTTGTAAACACATGGTATCTCTTAGCATCTCACATTAGACAAGACGTCAAGAGTTACAATAATGTGGGAAGTTTGGTTGGCCTGTTAGGTGGGCTTACCCTAGGGAATGTTGGTGTTGAGCTGACTATTAGGTATGTCAAGAATTCCATCAGTTGTAGAGAGCAAGAAAGGAAGATAGCATTTTATGAGATATTCATGAGTGAGGATGAGATCAATGTCTTTTTATGTGTCTGGTGTCTGTTTCTGCTCTGAGATGTTCACAAATTTTCTTAATCTGGTAGCCCCGCCCACACTTCATATCTGCCTTTTGCCGATCAGCTATTATTAAACCCATAGGTGGGACAAATATTTACAATATCAGCAGAATAATCCCACAACAACTCATTCTGTAGCTTTGTAGAGTTTTGTCATAGATTAATAATGACACTCTCAAGTGTAGATGCCATAAATGTTCCTTATCTCTTCTCTGTGTTTTGATCTTTTTTTCTATCTCTTAGACACTAATTATAAAAAATATAGAAAACCTAATCCATAAATAGGTTCATGTAATGTTTAGGTTTTTTTTCCTTCTTCTTTATTTATTTTTTATTTATCAAGAAAAATAGTAAAATGAATTTAAAATGCTGATAAGTTAACAATAACTATAAAGAAGATAAAAATCATAAGCATGACTTAGGTTTTTATCTATATTACTGTTTTCCTTTTATTGAGTGCCTGAACAATAAAATATTGTTCAATAAGGATTCTTCCCACAGGAATTGCACAATAAATATTTTTACATTTATATTACAAATGGGTTTTTGAATCCTGCTATGAACATATATGATTTTTATTATTTTTTGAGTGATCATTTTTTATTGCCACAATAAAGACATGTTGATATTTTACTTCCTGACCATTTTTTGGTTAGTATTTTAAACATACCTGGGTAACAAGATTTTTCTTCATGTTATAGAAATTTGTTTTTTGTATTTTTAGAAAATATTTAGCTGTCCTCTGGTAGTGACCATAAAGATTAACCCATTCACTATGTAAAGTCAGCAACAAAATGAAATGAACAGTTAATCAGGACAGGTTAAAGGCCTAAGCTAAAATTTGGAATCTAGTAACATACTTTTCTGCAGCTTTGAGGTAACTGCCCAGTTCTTCCTTGCTTACTTTTGTTTGCCATTGAGAATCTTATTTTTATAAAATTTACTTATGTTCTAGATGTATTCCTCTTTTAGGTGGAGAAATATTTGTCTTGCATCAATGCATAAAATGGCAAAACAGTTGTGCTAAAGTTTCAGAAGTGGATAATTTGAGTTCTGGTTCATGATGTTCAGAAGCAATTAGCCATCAATAGAATCATTAAAAACCTAAGAAAATGAAGGGATTAAGAGTAAGGTGTCATGTAATAGACTGGAAGGAGGGAAGAGGGCCAGCAGTGGTAAATATGGAAAAGAAAACCTTTTTAAATGAATTACAAATGAACAAAGAAAGTCTATACTTTAACTTTATGCCTTCTTCTCCATGACTGAACGTGTTTTCTTGGCAGTTTCATGAAATATTCTCTACCAGTTTCCTTGCCTTTTGAAGAATATAATTCAAGAATAATTGCAGTTGAGAATATTAGTTAGGCTGACCAATTATTTCACAGCTAGTAGTAAATGTAGGCAATACTCCAGTAAATGATATGCCTGATTTAAAAATTTTTAGGATTAAAGTTTGTCAGTAATAAAGACTATACTCAAGAGGAACACCTAAACCAATCTTGATATTAGAATGAGGAAATTGGACTTGTCTGTTGTAGATACTCAGCTAATCCAACGTGGGACATCTTGTCCTTTCTGGGGAGGGGATGGGGGGAAGGGGAGGAGAGAGCTGAAGGCTGACCAGGAGGGGTCGAGACGGGGGAAAGGCATTGGAACAAGGGGATACATGGATAAAAACTTTATTCTATAAAAAATAAATAATTAAAAAGCCATAAAAAGAGTATACTCAATATGCTAGTATATTATAATCAAATCGGAATTTCCCTTTACATCTTGCCCCAGGCAGGAGAGGAGATAATAAAAAACTGTTAACTTGATTTTTACCACAAAAGGTAATCCCCCCTGCCAAAAAAAATAAGATGATGTTAAAAATTCCAGATATATCACCCTCTTGATTCTCTTCAGATTTTATAAATCTTTTGCACCAAGTGAGCATCAATACTTCTTTTGAATAAAATTTTCTCATTATTTATTACCTATTTTAACTGAAAGTATTGTGGGCATATACAATGACTACCAATGGAAAAATCTGACATCATCCATGTAAGATTTTTGAAAAACTGTAGCACATATTCTAAGTCACTATCTGTATGAGAATTTGGGAAAGAGTTTTCCCTTGGGTAAATAATGATGACTCATTTTAAGGAGAAAATTTTAGCAGCACATATTCTTAGTTTGTGAATTGAGGAAGAGCCTTAATTTGAAAATACATTTTTCCCTCTGTGTGCTCATTGAATATATAAGAGGAACACCTGTTAGATGTTTTATAAATTTATTTTAACAGACAGAAGAATCTTCCCCAATTTCAAAGTAAATATCATGGAAGTTTAAACTGGAAAATATGCAAAGTCTCTGGGTTCATAACTCAAGCAACTATATATGCTTGAGAAAGTGAGGTCTTATTAGTTTAGCATTGAGGGTTTTTTTTTAAGAATTCAACAGAAGTCAGTCAACAAGAACAACAAAACAAAAACCAAAAAACCACAAACTAATCAGTGGTCTAGAAGTAACAACAATTATGATAAATAAAAATGTTACTGTCTTAACAATAATGTATATTTGTCAGTTATTAATAAGTAATTTTGAGTATGTTTGCTAATCTTAATTTTAGAAATGAGTATTTTGCAACCAGATATTCTGTGTTAGGTACATTTCTAGTTGTTGTGGCAAAATAACTCACAAAAACAATATAAAAAAGAAAATATTTATATGGCCTCATGGCCCCAGAGATGGGATTTCATGGTTGTTAATATTCATATAGAACATTAAGGAGGCAAAAGGTCTTTTCTCACCTCACTTCAGGGAAGAAACAGAGAACAAGAGAGGAAAGTATCAATGTTAATATATGCCAACACATTCTCCAGTGATCCAATTTTCACCAAAAGTCCTACCTCCTATATTTTACCACCATAAGACAATGTGGTACTATTATGAAACAATAATCCAATAAATTCATTGATTATGTAAGATCCTACAAATACTTTTTGAAACCTCTGGCATCCACTGTACTTATTCCCTAAGCATCTCATGATTGATATTCTGAAATTACTCTAAATCTTCAAAAAAAAAGCACACATTTTAGTGGATCCAATAACAGTAAAATCAAAAAATTATGTTGAACTAACATTTTTTTTTTATTTTTGTCTGACCTATAAAATTTTATTTATAAAAAAGAAGAGTCCTGAAAAATATGTAGACATTGCTTTGTGTACTACTTATTTCTCTTTACCTGTTCCAATGTCACCTAGACATCACCAAGGAAGACACACTGACAGAAATAGGAGCTCAAAATAGTTTATAAGAATAACAAGCTTTCTCCTAGATGCTTTCAGAGAGAAAATTGAAAACAGCCCTGTGGTTTCTGAAATATTTAATTTCTTCTGTGCAGTAGAATGCGAGAACTGTTCACTAGAAATGAAGAACTATGTCATTCATAAAAAGAGTTAAGAAAATTTTTTAGAAAAAGCACTACTTATGTAAGGTAGTTTATTATAGAAAGTGCAGTACTATTAGCCAACAAATAAAATGCTTACACCTTACAATCTATTATTAAATCATTATATTACCTTTGGCAGATATTAGAGAAAGAAAAAGAAGTAAATGGTATGGATTCCAGGGTGGAGCCTGGCACAGAAGAAATTATAAAGCCTCTGGGGAAGAAATTTTGTAGTAGATTCAACCTTTATCTCAACAAATACATGTTACCTAACAAATGTGACAAAGATTGTTTATAAATTGGGGACAAGTGTCATGCAAATGACTTTATAGAAATCAACAGGAAGAAAGCACAATAAAAAATTTAAAATTTCAATAAAACAAACAGTTGCTTAAGGTTTACGTAATAGGACACTTAAACAGGACACTCAGAAACGTAGATATTGATTGCCAAACAAAACAAAACAGAAAATGTGCCTTAGTTAAGTGATGTACATCCTCAGGATATTTATTTATTTTTAAATCTTTACATTTTAAATACTTTTTCATGTTTTTCCCTGTTCCCTCTTGCTCCCAGGCCTCCCTCAGCCTCTCCACCACCACATCCCTCATCCATTCCTAAGGAAGGGCAAGGAATCCCAAGGTAAGTTAAATCTGGCATATTTAGTTGAGGTAGGACCAAGCTTTCATTCTAGTATCAAGGCTAAGTAAAATGTTCCTTTGTACAGAATGAGCTCTGAGATGTCAGTTTTTACACCAGGAATAAACTCTGGTTCTCCTGCAAGAGGTTCCACAAACTGCCCTCATAAGTCAACTGTCTTCTACATTTGAAGGGTTAAGTTCTTTTCCATGAAAGTTTCACATTTCAAAGGCAGTGAGCTCCCAACTGTTCTGGTCAGCCATCTCTGTGTGTCTCCTCCTCATGATCCTGATCCCTTTGCTCATATATTCTCTCCTCTCTCTCTTCAGCTGGAGCAGGAGCTCAACCTGGTGCTTAGCTATCTGGTCTCTGCTTCAACTTACATCCTTTGCTGGATGAAGGTTCTATAATGACAATTGGGGTGGTCTTTCACTTGATTATAGGGAAGTCCTGTTTAGGCACCCTCATCACTATTGCTTGAGTCCTAGCTGGTGACAACTTGTGGTACTTGGGTGCTCTCCTAGCACCAGTTTTCTCTCTAAACCCACAATCTCTCCCTTTATAAAGATATCTATTTTTTTTGTTATCCATTTCTGTTGCTCCTCTCACACAACCATCTCCTTCTCTCATGATATCTTCCTTCCTCATCTTGTTGACCAATATAATCCCAATTTATTTAGGAGATTGTTCCTATTTACCCTTCCTTGATGTATGGATGCCTATTTAAAGTTCCTCCTGTCACCTAGCCACTCCAGATTTGTGAATTGTAACCTGGTTATCCCTTACTTTATGCCTAAAATCCACTCATGAGTAAGTATGTGCCATGTCTATGTTTCCAAGTCCTTGTTATCTCACTGAGAATGATACTGTCCAAATCCATTTATTTGCCAGTAAATTTTAGAATGTCATTTTTTTTACTGCTATGTAGTATTCAATTGTGGAAATATGCCATTATTTCTAATCCTTGATTCAGCTGAAGGGCATCTAAGTTGTTTCCATGTTACAGCTATTGTAAATAATGCTGCTATGAACATAGTTGAATTAAGGCCATTGGGGTAAGAATGTGTTTTATTTGGGTATATGCCCCAAAATAGTATTGCTGGGTACTTTGGGAGACGGAGTCCCAGTTTTCTGACAAACCACCATAATAATTTTTAAAGTTATTGTGCAAGTTTACATTCTCACCAGCAATGGAGGAGTATTTTCCTTGCTCCACATTCCCTCCAGCATAGGTTGTCATCTGTGGGTTTTATCTTAGACTTTCTGACAGGTATAATAGGTTATTTCAGAGTTGTTTTGATTTCCATTTCTCTGATGGCTAAGGATGTTGATGATCAGTTCTTTAAGTGTCTTTCAGTCATTTAAAATTATTTTGTGAACCCTTATTTAGCTCTGAGCCTAAATTTTTAAATGGATTATTTAGTTTTTTGGCCTCTAGTTTTTTCAGTTCTCAGAGTATTTAGAGATCGGTCCTCTGTCAGATATAGGGTTGTTGAAGATCTTTTCCCATTATGTAGGCTGTTGTTCTGTCACATTAACTGTGTCCTTTGCCTTACAGAATCTTCTCAGTTTCAGGAAGCACTGCTTCTTAATTGTTCTTATGGTTTGTGCTACCAGTGTTATATTCAGAAGTTGTCACATGTGCCAGTATGTTGAAGAGTATTTTCTACTTTATTTTCTTTCAAATTCAGCAGTGTAACTGGGTCTTTGAAGTACTGGGGCTTTTGCTTTGTGCAGTGTGATAGATATAGATCTATTTGAATTCTTCTACATAATACCATCCAGTTATGCTAGCACCATTTGTTAAAGATGGTATTTTTTTTCTATTTTCTATTTTTGGCCTCTTTTTCATACGTGTTTGAGATTTCAATAATTTTCAGATCTTAAATAACACTTACTGATATCAAGCAATCTACTATAGAAGAGACATGCAAATAACTTTCAAGTTTAGATTGTCTGTTAAGTCACATAAAAAATGGATAAGAGTATAATTATTTGAAGTCCCAAGTGAGACAGAGAAAGACAGCATGTTTTATAGGTAATTAAGGAGAAGGGCAGACCAAAGCCTATGGAACCCAGATAAGATTTTGCAGAATGGAAAATTGTATACATAGAGTTATTAAAGTTGGTATTTGCCCTAATAGACTTTATTCTCTCTTCAATTTGCTATTTGTTGTGATTCTTGAAAGCCCTGGGAAATGGGGGTATTTACTCTATTCCATTGTTTATTGTATTGTTTAACAGTGTATAAACTAGAGTTTGAGAAGACCCTGATTTATTTTGACCAGTATTTAGTTCATGGGGACTTTTAAAATTGGATAGAAAAATTTTATTTCATCAGGCAGTATTGAACTTATAGGAATGAGGTTTTTAATTATATGTTTAAATTGTGAATAGACTCAGACATGTCTTTGTACACATGGTTCTCAAATATAGAATTATTTGAGAACTGATAGAAAGTTTTCAAAATGCTGGTTAGCTGGTGGAGGTAGATTTCTGAGTAAAGACTTAATGACTACATACTAACTTGGTTCATAGTTCTTGTTCAACTGAAATATAAGCAATATATACAATTGTAAGAATGTTTACATTTAGTTAGGTAAGTGCTTAGGTGTCTCTTATGAAAGTAAACCAGTGGAAAAAAAGTATAGTAAATGTATTCTACACTTTAAAATAAAAATTATACTTATCTTGTTTATTTTCTTTCTCATTAAAAACAGAATGGATAGTTAATTCAATCCAATTAAATGTTCACATGAGAGAAAATAAAGTTAATTTTTAAAAAATATTTATACCCATAAGTTTGAACATTTGTCAAGAGAAACACAACTGATAATTTTGAAATTTGAAGTCTGTTTTATACTATATAACATGAATATTTAATTATACATATAGTATATATACATATTTTAAAATCACACAGTAAAGAGTAAATTTGAAACAATTAAAGTTTGTTTGGCAATTTTAATGCTATGCACACTGCTTTGTACATGAAAAAACTGTGGCTAAAAGTCATCAAATTGCTTCCTACTGGTGTACTAATCCATCAGGATATTTATAACTATACACATAAAAAAAATCAGAATTTGAAAACTACCATATGAATATGGTTTATTATACTTGTCTGTAATTATTTTAGATTTATTAAAATATATTAAGTTTTAAAATTTTAAAAGGGTTTCATGTGAAATTTTAGATAAATTTCTTTGACCATTTAATCATAGTGTGATTCTTCGTAATTTTTATAGGCTACCCATTAATCTTTTGACTAATTTATTATTTTTTTAAGAAAAACTTTTTTTAAATAACTGCTCTTCATTATTAAGTAGATTTTACAATGTTGGCAATAATTATGTCTTATTTTTAGCTATGTGTGTACTCTGTTGATATCTCCTTATAAACCACAAAAGCAACAACATCGTCTCATTATTTTTAATGAGGAATTGCTGCTTGTTTTTTACATGCTTTTTCCTCTGTGAATCTATAGTTCATTCAGAACCTTTTCAGAATTACCACTTCTCTTTTCAGCAGAGACCAGAGCCCATTTCTTGCTCTAGCCTCTGCACTTCACTTATGGGGACTTGAATCCTACCAGTGTCTTCTGGGCTCCTCTGACAGCAAGGCTCAGAAGGTCTTCTGGATGCTCTTTCCCTGTAGTAGTTATCAATCTAGCCAGGACTAGTTGCATTCCTTGTTGTCTTTAACTGTTTGTATAGAACAGAATACAGAAATGAAGGAATACTCGTGGATTCTACCAAACACATAATAAATATCATTACTGTTCTGTGGTGATATAGTGTATATTTAATAAAAATCAGCCTGGATTATCAGAGAACAGAATCACCCACAGTTGAACCATGAAGGTCAGAATCTCATCTCACAGGATGGCGAAATCGATACCTTTAATTCCATCACAGAGTTCTTTCTGAATTTCTGTGAGTTGAAGGTCTAACACCCAAACAGCAATATCTCATACCTTTATTTTTAACTGTAGAATTATGATACAGAGTTATACTAGGAAGTGAAACAGGTGGGCAGGGAAAATATTTAAGGCAGGAAAAAGGCAGAGATTCATTCCTTCTGTAGAAGTGACCAATCAGGCTGAGGACCCTTGAAGATAGCATTTAGACTGTTTGGCCTGAGAAGTTGGCTGGGTGAGAATTGACTATGGTCTGTTTCCTTTTTCTGATATTCCAACTTTTTTCAATATCTGGCTCTGGGATTTTATTATATGTTAACAAGATTTTGTGTAGTTCTGTCAGAGAAGGAAGTCTAAAGTTGTGGTAAAGCATATTCAGAAACTGAAACTAAGAGAATGATTCAGCATCAGATATCACTAATGAATATAGTTTAAAAGTATATGAAACACAGAACATCAATTTTATGATGCGAAGATAAAGATGCTAATACTTGAGAAACAACAAGGAGGGAGAGGAAAAAAAAAAGAAAGAGGGAGATCTAAATAGAGGAAGCTAATGTGGGGTTGGAAAAAGACCGGGTGCTTGGGAAACCTCCAAGAACTCACAGGATGTCCCTGCCTAGGTCTGCAACCAATAGTGAAAACATTGCCTAAACAGGAATCCTCACATAATCAAATAAATAACCACCATAAGTGCCATCACAGAATTTACTTCCAACAATGAATAGAGGTAGAGGCAGAGATACATGGCTGGGTACTGGGCTGAGTTCCTGGTCTGTCTGATAGTGGGGGAGGAGACTATATGAGCAAGTTGATAGGGACTATGAGAAAAATTCTCACAGTGATGACTGACTGGAGCTCTGAGGAGCTCAATAAATCAAGAACAGCCACCCGCGAACCATCAGGAAAAGAAACTTAGCCCTCCGAGTATAGGTAACTGTCCACTGGCATGGACAATATGTGGAGCCTCAAGAGGAGGGTTCACACTGTGTTTCTCTGCATGGACTGCCACCTTGCAGCCCATTCCTTCCAGGGGAACACCTAACCTAATCTTGAAATTAGAATGAGGAAGTTGAACTTGTCTGGAGTAGATGATGATCTAATCTACCTAGAGACCTCTTACCCTTTCTGGGGAGAAGATTGGGTGGTTGGTAGGAGGGAGGCTGAAGACTGACCGGGAGAGGTCCGGAGGGGGAAGGAAGTTGGAACAAGGGATACAGGGATACTAAATGAGACTTTATTCTATAAAAATAAGTAAAAAACCAACTTGATATTATTCTCAATATGAATAAAAACAATTCTAACACCTTAGTTTTTAAAAACAAATGTTAGAAAGAAATTAAACCTTATATTTTGGGTTTTGAGCCTTCATAATAGGCTAAGGTAAAGAAAAAATAAAAATAACTTTTATTTTCTGTAATGACTTTCTGGTTTCAAAAACTTAAATAACAATTTCAGATTTGTTTGATAGTGAATATTACTGTAATGTTTATTGCATTTCCACTAAAATCAACACTTTTAATCCATGCTGGTAATGAAACCTTAAAACTCATCAACCAAATTTTTTCAAAATTAAAATGGTGTCTATATTAAAGCATAAAATATCATAATAAGAAAGTTTGTAACAAGGTAGACAGAACTCGTGTCCAAAAGAGAATATATCCACATGTAGAATTATTGCAGAAAAAAAGCCATGAATTATAATCCAAAGCATAACATAGATACACCTAAATTAACAGAATTTTCTAGATAAGCACAATAACTATCATAAATAGAAAAATACACATATTTCTAAATTGTAATTCTAAGTATGGATTCTGAGATTATGACAATTCCTCTTAAGAGTAAAAGACATCCTAAAAGTTAAAATCTAGTCTGTGCTTACTCCTTGTGGCTGTTTCTCATTCTCACTGTTAGGCCAAAGCATATTTCTTTGTTTTGCCTAAGTACATATATCACATGATGTGCAACTCCACTTTTCTATCAGTACTCTGAGGTAGGGAGCAGAAGCTTATACAAGGGTTAGAAGGGTTTCATAAAGCCAATTTTCCCACTGTAGCTCCCTAGAAAGCCTTGACATCTCTTCAGAGAGTAAGAAATATTATTAAAAGTGACCTTACTGTGTGTTCTCTGTGAAAATTTAGTGGTATCCCACCCTGTATGATTTGCAATTATACTTTTGTTTGTTGTTTGCTTCCTATGCTGGAGGCAATGGGCAAGGGTTGTCTTTGAGTCTCTGATGAAGAATGCTATTTTGCTTTCAACTAGAAATACAATTTTTATGCTTTGCCAAAAGAAATAAAAATAACATATGAACAGAAGTAGCTCACCATTTATTAAAACTTAAGGCAAAGCACAAGTGATAAAACTATGAGAACAATATAAGAAATAAGAAGTGGAACAGAAAAAGACTTCAGAAGAAATTAATACAATTACATGTTAAAATCAATATGAGACAAAGGCAGCATGTGCTGCAGAACAGGAAATGCATTAATTCATATACTATAATAATGAGAATATAGTTTACACAATATATTAAAATATACTTTGGGAACATTAAAGAAATAATTCATGTTTCAAATATCAGAGTATTTCAAGTATCTGTGACTTATATAAATTTTAGAAAAAAAAGAGAAAAACTTAAAATAGTAAAAGAGCCCAAACATTGTGTACTGTTTATTTCTTGGAATATAAAAGTCAGATAAGGGGTAACATATGAAAAATCGCTTATGAATATACTAAGAAGTTTATTAAGTAAAATAGCAGAATCAAAAGTGGAAATAGATATTACTTATATTAAATTTGAGTTACTGATATAAATGCATAGTCTATAAATAATTATATAAGATGCAAAATTGTATATTCATTAGGAATTCTGAGATATTGAGACTAAGAATTCCATGGGGAGTTAATAAATTGGCTTATTGTAGAGAAATATCCATAAACATAATGATAAAGTCATTATTAATCATATACAATACTTAAAATCAGTCTATGTGCACATCAGGACATGAATTAACATAAATATGAAATACTATAGAAAAAAGTTCAATCTTGAATATTTATGCCCCTAATATAAGGGCACCTTCTTATGTAAAAGAAACACTGCTAAAGCTCGATTCCCACATCAATTCTTACACCCTAATAGTGGGAGACTTCAATACCCCACTTTCAACCCTGGATAGATCAACCAGACGGAGCCTCAACAGAGAAATAAGGAGTCTAAATGAGGTTATGATGCAAATGGATTTCATAGATATCTACAGAACCTTCCACCCAAAGGCAAAGGAATATACATATTTCTCAGCTCCTCATGGAACTTTCTCCAGAATTGACCACAAAATTGGTCATAAAGCAAATATCAGCAGATACAAAAAAATGGAAATAATCCCTTGTAACATATCGGACCACCAGGGCCTAAAGTTAGAGTTCAACAACATCAAAACCCAAAGAAATCCTACCAACTCATGGAAACTAAAGATCAATCAGCTGAACCATCTCTGGGTCAAGGAAGAAATTAAGAAAGAAATCAAAGTCTTCCTAGAATTCAATGAAAATGAATCCACAAAGTATCCAAACTTGTGGGACACAATGAAAGCAGTCTTAAGAGGAAAATTCATAGCGCTAGATGCCTATATGAAAAACCTTGAGAAATCCCACACTAGAGACTTAACAGCGCAGCTGAAAGCCTTAGAACAATTAGAAGCGAACTCACCTAGAAAGAGTAGACGGCAGGAAATAATCAAACTTAGAGCCGAAGTCAACACAATTGAAACAAAAAGAACAATACAAGGAATCAACAAATCTAAGAGTTGGTTCTTTGAGAAAGTTAACAAGATAGATAAGCCCTTAGCCAAACTAATCAAAAAACATCGAGAGAGTGTTCAAATCAACAAAATCAGAAATGAAAAGGGGGACATAACAGCAGACCCCCAGGAAATACAGAGAATTATCAGACTATATTTTGAAAATCTGTATTCCACAAAAATGGAAAACCTAGAAGAAATGGACAACTTTCTGGACAGGTACCATCTACAAAAACTAAATGAAGATCAGATTAATTTCCTAAACAGGTCTATAACCCTTTAGGAAATTGAAACTGTCATTTAAAAACCTCCCCAAAAATAAAAGCCCTGGCCCAGATGGTTTCAGTGCTGAATTCTACCAGACATTCAAAGAAGAATTACTACCGTTACTTCTCAAACTATTACACACAGTAGAAACTGAAGGAATATTGCCAAATTCCTTTTATGAGGCCACAATCATCCTAATACCAAAGCCACTCAAAGACACAACATAGAAGGAGAATTACAGACCAATTTCCCTCATGAATATTGATGCAAAAATTCTCAACAAAATCTTGGCAAACCGTATACAACAATGGATAAAATATATCATCCACCACGACCAAGTAGGCTTCATACCGGACATGCAGGGCTGGTTTAACATAGGAAAAACTGTAAATGTTATCCATCATATAAACAAACTAAAGGAACAAAACCACATGATCATATCCTTAGATGCGGAAAAAGCCTTTGACAAAATTCAACACTCCTTTATGATTAAAGTCCTGGAGCGATCAAGAATACAGGGAGAATACCTAAATATAATAAAGGCGATTTACAAGAAGCCAACAGCCAGTATCAAACTTAATGGAGAAAAACTCAAAGCAATCCCACTAATGTCAGGAACTAGACAAGGATGTCATCTCTCCCCTTATCTATTCAATATAGTTCTCGAAGTTTTAGCTAAAGCAATAAGGGAATGAAAAGAGATTAAGGGCATACAAATTGGAAAAGAATAAGTGAAGCTATCTCTATTTGCAGATGATATGATTGTATACATAAGTGACCCACAAAACTCTTCCAAGGAACAGCTACAGCTGATAAACACCTTCAGCAATGTAGCAGGAAACAAGATTAACTCAAAGAAATCAGTAGCCCTTCTATACACTAAAGGTAGAAGAGATGAAAAAGAAATAAGGGAAACATTACCCTTCACAATAGCTGCAAATTGTATTAAACACCTTGGAGTAACTATAACCAAAGAAGTAACAGACCTATTTGACAAAAATTTTAAAACACTGAAGAAAGAAATTGAAGAGGATATCAGAAAATGGAAAGCTCTCCCATGTTACTGGATTGGTAGGATCAACATAGTAAAAATGGCAATTCTACCAAAGGCAATCTACAGATTCAATGCACTGCCCATCTAAATCCCAACACAATATTTTTTGGACCTTGAAAGTACAATACTCAATTTCATTTGGAATAACAGGAAAGCCAGGATTGCCAAAACAATTTTACTCAACAAAAGAACCTCAGGAAGTATCACCATCCGTGACTTCAAGATATACTATAGAGCTACAGTAATAAAAACAGCCTGGTACTGGCATAAAAACAGACTTGTGGACCAATGGAATAGATTTGAGGATCCAGACATTAACCCAAAAACCTATGAACACCTGATCTTTGACAAAGAGTCCCAAAACATTCAATGGAAAAAAGATAGTATATTTAACAAATGGTGTTGGCATAGCTGGATGGAAGTGTGTAGAAAAATGCAAATAGATCCGAGCCTGTCACCCTGCACAAAACTCAAATCCAAGTGGATCAGAGACCTCAACTTAAACCCAACCACTTTGAACTTAATAGAAAGAAAGTGGGAAATACACTTCTACACATTTGCACAGGCGACCACTTCCTAAATATAACATCAGTGGCACAGACACTAAGACCAACAATCAATAAGTGGGATCTCCTGAAGCTGGGAAGCTTCTGAAAAGCCAAGGACACTGTCAATAGGACAAAACGACAACCTATAGTATGGGAAAAGATTTTCACCAACCCTACAAGTGATAGAGGACTGATCTCTAAGGTATATAAAGAGCTCAAGAATTTAGAGCCCAAAACCTTGAATAACCCTATCAAAAAATCGGGTGCAGATCTAAAAAGGGAATTCTCAGCAGAGGAACTACAAATGGCTGAAAGGCACCTGAAAAAGTGCTCTTCATCTTTAGCCATCAGAGAAATGCAAATCAAAACAACTTTGAGATACCACCTAACACCTTAGAGTGGCTAAGATAAAAGGCACAGATGACAGCCTATGTTGGAGAGGATGTGGAACAAGGGGAACACTCCTCCATTGTTGGCGGGAGTGTAAGCTTGTGCAGCCACTTTGGAATGCAATAAGGCGGTTTCTCAGAAAATTGAGAATCAATCTCCCCAAGGACCCAGCAATAATATCACTTAGGGTGTATACCCTAAAGAGGCACATTCACACTCCAAAGGTATTAGCTCAACTATGTTCATAGCAGCATTATTTGTAATAGCAAGAACCTGGAAACAACCTAGATGTCCCTCAACTGAAGAGTGGATTAACAAACTGTGGTACATCTACACAATGGAATACTACTCAGCAGTAAGAAAAAATGATATCCTAAAATTCGCACCAAATGGATGTATTTGGAGAATATCCTCCTGAGTGAGGTATCACAATCTCAGAAAGATAAGCAGGGGATGTACTCAGTCATTAGTGGTTGCTAAACAAACAAACAAGAAAAAAATCCAAGGATACCCAAGCTGCAAACCACAACCACTGAACAGCTTGGGATCAGAAACACCCTGGACTGACCCTTCCGACCCCACTCCAACTATAGGAACACCTGACTCACTCTTGAGGGAGGATGGACAAAAATGGATTTGGCCAGGAGTGGAGACTGATCCAAACATTATTGGGTCAGTGGAACCATAGGACTGTCTACTCCCTGCCCAGGGAAGGGATGGGGAGTTGCGGAGAAGAAAAATGACCTGATGTGGTGGGAGGGGGAAGGAATCTTTAATAAGGATATACAGGGATGGAAAAAGAAATTCAGAGGGAAAGCTGAACACAAAGTAAATATATGTGTAGCAATCTTATTTGCATTATCACCCTTGATAAGTCATGCTTATGATTTTTATCCTCTTTATAGTTATTGTTAACTTTTCAGCATTTTAAATTCATTTTACTGTTTTTTTGATAAATACAAAATAAAAAAAGAAAAAAAAGACATTTACCTAAAAAACAAAACAAAACAAAACAAAACCAAAAAAACAGTGTGTGGGCATGAGCCCTTATGGATGGCTGCCTTCCTTTGTTTATCTAATACTTTCCATGTGTTTTATTTTTTACAAAAATGCTTGATGAGGAAGAAAAATAGAAAATTAAAAATATTCTGATTGAATTGAGATCATTGTGTTCAGGATTATTCTTAAACAAGAAAAACCTAAAGACTCAGAGAGGTTAGATGAGGAACCTGAAACGATAATACTTAATGACTATAATTAATGTCAAAGATTTGAAATACCAAATTAATAATGATTCTATCAATATCATTTACTTAAAATAAAGTTATAGCTATTGTGCTAAAAAAAATAAAATCTATATTCCAGAAAAATGGAAAATCTAGAAAAAATGGACAGCTTTTTGGACAGGTACCATTTACCAAAATTAAAAGAAGACCAGGTTAATTACCTAAAAACACCTTTAACCATAAAGGAAATTGGAGCTTTCATTAAAAGCCTCCCAAGTAAAAAAAAAAAAACAAAAAAAACCCAGGTCCAGATGGTTACAGTGCCGAATTCTACCAGACATTCAAAGAAGAGTTACTACCATTACTCCTCAAACTGTTTCACACAGTAGAAACTGAAGGAATGTTGCCAAATTCTTTTTATGAGGCCACAATTACCCAAGCCATTCAAAGATACAACAAAGAAGGAGAATTGCAGACCAATTTTTCTCATGAATATTGATGCTAAAATTCTCAACAAAAATTTGACAAACTGTATACAGCAATGCATAAAAGATATCATCCACCATGACCAAGTAGGCTTCATCCCAGAAATGCAGTGATGGTTCAACATATGAAAAACATTAAATGTTATCCACCATATAAACAAACTCAAGGAAAAAAAACACATGATCATTTCCATAGACACCGAAAAAGCCTTTGACAAAATCCAACATTCCTTTATGATAAAAATCCTGGAGAGATCGGGAATACAGGGAAAATATCTAAATATAATAAAGGCGATTTTACAAGAGGCTGACAGACAACATCAAAATTGATGGGGAAAAATTCAAAGCAATCCCACTAAAATCAGGAACTAGACAATGATGTCCTTTCTCCACTTATCTATTCAATATAGTTCTCGAAGTTTTAGCTAAAGCAATAAGAGAACGAAAGGAGATTCAGAGAATACAAATTGGAAACGAAGATGTGAAACTATCTCTTTTTGCAGATGATATGACTGTATACATAAGTAACCCACAAAATTCTACCAGGGAATTCCTACAACTGATAAACACCTTCAGCAATATAGCAGGATACAAAATTAACTCAAACAAATCAGTAGCCCTCCTATATACTAAAGATAAAAGGGCTGAAAAAGAATTAAGGGAAACATCACGCTTTATAATAGTTGCAAATAGCATTAAATACCATGCAGCAACTACTACTAAAGAAGTAACAGAGATCTATTCGACAAAAACTTTAAATCACTGAAAAAGAAATTGAAGAGGACATCAGAAAATGGAAAGGTCTCCCATGTTCATGGATAGGTAGGATCAACTTAGTAAAAATGGCAATTCTACCAAAGGCAATCTACAGATTCAATGCACTGCTCATCAAAATCCTAACACAATATTTGACAGACCTTGAAAGAACAATTTTCAATTTCATTTGGAATAACAGGAAAGCCAGGATTGCAAAAACAATTATGCTCAACAAAAGAACCTCAGGAAGCATTACCATCACTGACTTCAAGTTATACTATAGAGCTACAGTAATAAAAACAGCCTGGTACTGGCATAAACACAGACTTGTGGACCAATGGAATCACATTGAGGATCCGGGCATTAACCCAAAAACCTATGAAAGAGTCCCAAAATATTCAATGTAAAAAAGATAGTATCTTTAACAAATGGTGTTGGCATGGCTGGTTTCTATTGTGTAGAAATATGCAAATAGATTCAAGCCTGTCACCATGCATAAAACTCAAATCCAAGTGGATCAAAGAAATCAACATAAACACAGCCACTCTGAACTCAATAGAAAAGAAAATGTGGAATACCCTTCAACCAATTGGCACAGGTGACCACTTCTTATATATAATACCATTTGCACAGACACTAAGAACAACAGTCAATAAGTGGTACCTCCTGAAACGTAGAAGCTTCTGTAAATAGGACAGTCAATAGGACAAAATGACAGGCTACAGAATGGGAAAAGCTTTTCACAAACCCAACAATTGATAGAGGAGTGATCTCTAAAATATATAGAGTACTCAATTAACTAGAGCCCCAAACCTTGCATAACCCAATCAAAAAATGGGGTTCAGAACTAAAAGGAGAATTCTCAGCAGAAAAATTACAAATGGCTGAAAGGCACTTGAAAAACTGCTCAACATCTTTAGCCATCATAAAAATGCAAATCAAAAAAACTTTAAGATATCACCTTACACCTTTCAGATTGGCTAAGATAAAAGACATAGATGACAGCCTATGCTGAAGAGGGTACAGAGCAAGGGGAACACTCCTCCATTGTTGGTGGGAGTGTAAGCTTGTTCAGCCACTCTGGAGTGCAGTGTGGTGCTTCCTCAGAAAACTGGGAATCAATCTCCCCAAAGACTCAGCAATACCACTACTGGTCGTATACACTAAAGATGCACATTTGCACTCGAAAGTCATTAGCTCAACTATGTTCATAGCAGCATTATTTGTAATAGCCAGAATCTGGAAGCAACCTAGATGCATGTCAACTGAAGAATGTATTAACAAACTGTGGTTTATCTAGGCAATGAGATACTACTCAGCAGTAAGAAAAAATGATGTCCCAAAATTTGCAGGCAAGTGGATGGATTTGGAGAATATCCTCCTGAGTGACGTATCACAAACCTAGAAAGATAAGCAGGGGATGTACTCATTAGTGGACTCTCAACAAAAAAAGCAAAAAGCAAAGCATGCCCAAGCTGCAAATCACACTGAAGAGCGTGGGATCTGAAAGACCCTGGACCTGCACCTTGGATCCCACTCCCTTTAGAGCAACACCTGACCCTGTCTCGATTTTGGGATGAGGAAAGTGGATCTGCCAGGAGTGGATGTTGAACTAAGCCTTATTAGGTGTGACCTTGGGACCTCTTGCCTTTGCTTGGGAGAAGATAAAGAGATGTGGAGAAGAGAGAATGACTGGAAGTGTGGGAGGGGAACTGAAGCATGAACAAGGATATACACAGATAATAAAAATAACTCTATTCAAAATAAAAATAAATTAAAAAAGAAAAGAAAATATCAGGAGATAATCTTTTTTATTTAATCTTGTTTCCTTCTATTTATCAATTAATTTTCATACAGTATATTGTGAATATTATTTTTTTTCTCTCTTTACTCCTCCCAGATCTTTATCATCACCATAATGATCCAATTTAGTGTACTTTCTTCTTTTGTATTTCTATTTTAAATAAAACCACAAAAATTATAATCAACCCAAAAGATATAAAAACAGCTCCAGAAGATAAAAAAATAATTAATTCATAATATAACGAAACAAAATTTCTCCTTACCAAGAAGCTTGTTCTGTGTTGTTCAACTCAACTCCTAGACAATGAGCCTCCACTGAAGCAGATTTTATATACCCAGTGACAGTCCATTGTGGAAAAATGAATTCTATTTGCCACTGACTTTCGAATGAAAATAGCTTCTGTGATAGAGATGAAACTCTGTGACCATTTATGCTCTCAGTATTGAGACCCTGTCTGGCATGAACATAGGCATGCTGTCATTTTCTCTGTTAGTTCAAATATCAATTAATTTTGTTGCATCTGGAAGACACTGCTTCCTTGGAATAATCTATCATTTACAGATTTCAGAAGTTTTCTGTCTTCTCTTAGAGGGACTTAACAAAGACATGCAATTTAGAGCAGAGTCCAACTAGGAAGAAGTGTAATGCCCATCTTGGATTTTCTGTGTGCGTGTGTAAAAATATCCACACATGAGCACATGCCTATACTAAGGCACATACAAGTAAAAGAAAATACTTTAAAAAGTATTAGAAAAAATAATGAGAAAGCTAAGTATTAAGGTCTCATTAATGTACTTAAAAATTAGAAAGTAAGTACAAATAAAATATATGAAATACCATCTTACACCTGTCAGAATGGCTCAGATCAAAAACACTGAAGACAGCACTGCTAGAGAGAAAGTGAAGAGGAACACTCTTCCATTCCTAGTGGGAGTATAAACTTGTACAGCCACTTTGGAAATCAATATGGCTATTTATCAAAACCTATGAATGAATCTAACTTGTGGTCAAGACACACTGCTCTAGAACATATAACCAAAGAATGAACATTTTTACCACAAGGACTTTTGCTCAACTATGTTCATACCAGCATAATTTATAATAACCAAAACCAAGAAACAACCTAGATGCCCCTCAACCATAGAATGGGCTTTTAAAAATGTGGTACATTTACATAATGGAATATTATTAAGCAGTAAAAGAAAATGACATCTTTTAATTTGTAGGCAAATGAATAGAACTAGAAAATAACCTCCATTAGTGATATGTCATGTTCTTATGAGTGAGTACTCATAAGTGAATTTAGACTTAAAGCAAAAGAAAGTATAACATTTACAAAATTATTTAACTGCATATTATTAAATACTATTATTGTTTTTCCAGGAATTTGTTATTTACTAGGATCTGTTATTTATAAAAAAGTGAATCAGCATAAATATTTAGAACACTTACACAAATATTTATGTTTCTGTGTATACTTGTAATAATGTGTTTATATTTCTACCTTTAATAAAAGATGGTAATTTTATTATGACTAATAAATTTTTGTGAAGCATTATGGTCCAATTAAAAAGTGATATTTATTTCACAGACTTTTCATGGTTGGATTTGTCAAAATATGCTACTTTTTCTGGATTTAATCTTGATAATATTTAAAGAGTTTATTTGATATATTTTATCTTTTAAAATTCTGAGATTTTGAAACTCTGAGTAGACACTTAGCTGTATTGGCTCTCCTTAAGGAAGAACAGATGTTCTCACATATGGAGAGATAAGACTCTGATCTCGAAATTTGAATCTCCTTCTGCAAAACTTTTTGTAGTAACATATGGTACACAATGAATCTTTAAAACTTTCTGGCTATGGACTTGACAGAAAAATGGGATTAGTTAAGATTTATTTACAGAGATTAAACAAATTGAGCATAGAAACTGATGGAATTGGCCATAATCCTTTGGTATTCAAAAGATTGGCAAAAAATTTCTTCTATTCTGCCAAAAATCATTTAAACTCTGTGAATTTTCTATGCAGCATCAAATTTCTCAACACAATTCCTATCTGTGTTTGTAAAATCACATAGGATATTTTTTCTGCCTACAACATCATTAACCACTCTAAGAAGATATAAATTTACATACTTAAATCTATCAAAATAAATGTTGCAAATATAAATAATATTACTCCCTTTTGTTATTATAGAAATAAAGAATACAAAACACTATATCCACATTTAAATTTCACCAAGCAAAATCATATCCTTTTCCTGTTACTGAAAATTACATATGAGACTATGTCTTCATTTTTTTAGATTTATACTTATGCAATGTAAAAGTTTCAAATGCTTATATTTGTCATCTATTGTGTCAAACAATCCCACATGTACATGGAACATTATTTTATTTATGTAAGATGTAAAACAGTTTTACTTGCTTTCATGGAGACATTTCATGTTTCTAAGACCAAAATAATAATCAGCAATCACTACTCCCTTTATTCAAATATCAACACTTCAGTGACTTTGTTCCCCTTCCATTTTTCCATGTTTATTTCTCTCCATACAACTGAGTATTCTTTTAAAGGCATGAGGAACCAGCAAGATATTTTTTGTATCCCCATCACGTACATGTTAAGGCATAATGAAGCACTGACAAAATGTCCCACATGTACTTTGGAAATCACAGATAAAGTACAAGTAATTAGTTTACATTCACTGGTTTATTTTACCACCTTAAGATAGCAACTCATATGGAAAGAATCATACTGAGATCTGAATATTTCTAGAATTACTGTTTGAAGAATACAATCTATGGTTTAATATTAACTTTTTTCTCCATAGGACCAAAGATTTGATTAATTTTTGGAACTAAATACCTATTAAAGTGTATATAATACTATTTTATCTCAATCTGGGCTTAAAAGGATATTGTATTAAGAACATTGAAATCATTAATGTTTATAATATATTCAATCAAGACCATTCTCCTGCACACAAAATTCCTAATCCAAAATTGCTCTAACTTGTGACAAGTATATACCTAACATTTCTTTCATTAATAGTATAAAAGAAATTTTGAATATTTATTGGAGTTATAATCAATTGTCTGCATGCATGTAATAATGCCTATTGCTTTATTTTGTTTTAGTTCATGGAACCAACAATTATTTCTATTATTTTATAGATCTTTGTATTTATTCAGATAATTTTGAGTATGTGCTTCATAAATACCTGAAATCTTCTTGAAAGTTTTATTTTTAGACCTACTCATAATTTCAGTTTTTTCTCCAGATACATTATGGTACCTACTGATATTAGTAATCAATGAACATAGAAATGCACTTATTTTAGTTCACATACCTATTAACATGTTTTCTCCATTTAACACAGAAATTTAAGTTTTTTAAAAAATTAATTTACCAGCTCTATTTATGCATATAACAATAATGGGGCCATGAAAGTAAAATAGAGCAATATGTGGCTTATGAGTATACATTTAATTGGAGACTGCTTAGAATTTTAAAGATTTTGTGCAATAACATGGCAAGAAGCATAATATTATGCAGACAGACAAACAGCTTGAGAAATAGCTGAAAGTTTTACATCTGGATCCACAGGCAGCAGGAAATCTAGAAGAAATCCCCCAGTGACAAACGTCCTCAAACAAAGTCACATTTCATATTCTTTCTCAAGCACTGTTACTTTCTGATGAATAAGCATTCAAATATATGGGAAACATTCTTATTAAAACTACTACAATTACCAACCACATTTTAAGTTAATTTAATATGTACTCTATGAGATGGAATAAATGCCTAGCATGGCTAAAGTGATCAAGAACTTGAGATTCTAGGGGAAAAACCTGAAGCTATGTATGATTCTGTTAAAGGAACATAGCAACAAACTGACTATCAAAAACATATTCCTATATCAATAGACCAATGTCAATAAAATCTGTATCATAGAATTTTCTTATTATTGCAGATAAGAATTAACAAACAAACCCTTAACTGGACAATATGAAGGAAGTGTGACACTTTGAAATACTCTGTCTTAAATATGACTATTTTTTGTCAAATTCCTTTCTCAAAGACTAATGCATCTATGTGGAAGAGAAGCTGCATGATTCTAAATGCCAGAGGTGACAGATGAGTTCAAAAATATTTTGTCTTCCAGACACAATAGGATTGATGTACACATGAATGCATGGAAATTGTGGCAGTTTGCACAGGATTTGCAAAGATTAAAGCCAAATGGGCACCTGTATTGAGAGGGACAAGTGATGTACTCGAATGAACATGCTGTTGGAAAAAAAATACATGATAACAAAGGGAAAAAATAATTTTCTCTAATGAGATAGAACACAGTATGCCACTCACATTCTAGATGGGAATCAAAGCCCAGGAGTACTTTGTAACACAAGACAAACTCCATTTTTGGTACACATTTGTTTCACTTGCTATTTCTCTACTTTAAGTTCCTTTACTTATTTGTTTTGATTCCAATATTAGTGATTATATTTATATACATAATATGTAATTTAAAATATATAATTAAAGATAATATTTATGAGGTTTTATGCAAAGATAAATTAGTTTATACAATATCAAATTAACACAAATCTCAACCATATGAAGATGATACAAGGATTTAATTGAGCTCTTTTGAAACACTAAGAATTTTTATATTTAATTCATAATTTAAAACACTTCAAACATTTCAAAAACATAACACTGTGCTAATAATAGTTTGTATAACCTGATTCTATTTTAATCATATTTGTTAATTTTACTATAAAGAAATTGTTTTATATTAAGAAAATAACAGACAAAATCATTTTCTCCAAAGAATGAAGTATAAACCAGCTCTACTTTTTTGCCACAGAATCCCATCACAGAAACATGCTTTTTGGTTTCCTTTGGGTTTGTTTTAAGAATCTGACCTAATGTAATAAAAGAAAGAAAAGAAAATAGGTAAGTAGGGCCATATATTAGAGAATAGAAATGTATGGACAAGCTCTCTGAGAACAAGACACTTTAGGGAATTTTGATAACACAATTCTAGAATATACATCATCTTATTTTTTATAAACTTTTCCATATATCATGTGTATTAAAAATTTGATTGTCTTGTGCCTCAATAAGCTTTAGTCCTTGCATTTGAAAGATGGAGACAGAAGTATTATGAGCTCAAGGTCATCCTCAGCTATATATCTCCTTTAAAGCCCATATAGAATACTTCAGAACCTATCACAAGAGAAATAATTGATTGTGCTGCATGACTAAGAAGAGAGTAGTCTCTGACAATGACACTGCCAGGCACCTGTTTTTTAGAAACACAATAGAAATTTCTTTTCAAATTTCAAGTGCTACTAAGGCCTCACAGATACTTAGGAAACCTGAAAAACGTCAAGAGGCTAGAACAATGCTGGTCTGCTCTACAAGCTAGTAACTAAGGACTGCGAAATAAAAAAGTTTATTGAATGAAAATCCAGAACTAAGATTTTCTGAGAGTTTAAAACTTGCTTTTGCTGAGAGTTTCTACTTCAGTTTCTGAGTGCAGTCAAAATATGATTCTTAAAGAATAACTAAGTCTTCATAATAGACAAATACAGTCTTGCTGTTACTGAAAGTGTTTCTTTTACTTTCTTTTTTTGTACATTGAGTCTAATCTTTAAAATATATTTGTCGTATTTGAAACATTTTAGTGATACTATTAGATTGAGATTATTTCCCCAACACTTAAAGAACATTAAGACATGTTTATTTTCAGTTGTTCTTACAGTAGACTAATCTTGTTTCTAGATTTTTATTATCAATCTTAATTTGATGTTTTTTATATTTTGTACAATGATCTCTGTCCTCAGTCTGTACATGCACAGGATGCCCAAGCAGAAAGCTGTTTCTAATCTTTAGGTAGTATTCTAATAACTTTCAAAGTTCCCTGGGTGAGGCTGTTAAGAATGTGAAGACATTTTCTGTACTTCTCATAAAGCAACATCAAGGTCCATTACTGTAAGACCTATCAGTCATAGGCAAAGCTTAGAAACTGTAAAAACTGTCCAAATCAAAGTAGATAAAATACAAAGCTAGGAATTTATAAAAGAAGGGTCCTTATGTTCAATAGTAACTATCACAAAAGACAGTCAAAGACAACTTTGTTCAAAGGTCATCTATCATACATTATAAGATAACAGAAAATCAAAAGGTAACAAAATAAAATTCAGCAAGAAAACACAAACCTTCTCTAGGGAAATATGCCCAGCAATGATCTGATATCAAACGATACCATCTTTAGTGAAGTTTGTGTTTGAAGATTACTACTTAAAATTGTCTCATGTAATCTTCATTTTAACAGTTGCAATTCTTCATTCCTTAATCTCATGGCTAGAACACAGTTAACTGGTTCTATGTCTGTATGGCAAGACGATTATTTTATACAGTAATAACATTCTTCCTAGGGACTCTGTTGGTTGTTTGAGCAGATGACAAAAAAAATCTATCATTTAACTTATTCTTATAGATATGTAAAAAATTTTCTTTTTCTTATTTATTTTTCTCTTATCTAATACATCTCTGAACACAGCCTCCACTCCTCCCACTCTTTCTAGTGCTCCCTTCCACTTTCCTGTTTCCCAGACCCACTGGTTCTCCACTTCCCTTCAGAAAGAATTGGCATTCCAAAGATACCAACAAATTTTGGCAGAACAAGATACAAACACATTAGTCAGAAACTCTCATATCATGGCTGGCAGAGGAAAATTATTAGGAAGAAAAAAATCCCCTAACCCTAACCTTTAAGTGCTTCCATGGTGGCATCTGCCAACTCCCCACAAGAGCAAAAGCAAATGTTGGGTGAACGGTTGTTTCCTCTTATTCAAGCTATGTACCCGACTTTTCCTGGTGAAATCACTGGCATGCTTTTGGAGATTGGTAACTCAGAATTACTTCATAAGCTTGAGTCTCCAGAGTCTCTTTGCTCAAACGTTGATGAAGCTGTAGCTGTACTACAAGCCCACCACACAAAAGAGGCTGCCCAGAAGGTAGTGAACAGTGCCACTGGTGTTCCAACTGTCTAAATTGATCAGGGACCATGAAAGGAAACTCATGCTTCACAGAAGGAAAAAAAATCTAGACATCGAAAATTTAAGTATTATGAAAAAAAAAACATTGCAAAATATAAAATAAATAAAACGGAAAGGAAACTTTGAAAGAAATAATCCCAAGAGCAAGTAAAACAAAGATACCTCCACTCCACAATAAGGCATCGAACAAAACCTCAAACTAAGCAGACACAACATATGTGTAGATGACCAGCCTAGATTCATGTGGGCTCTGTGGTTGCCACTTCCGTTTCTGTCAACCACTATGTACCCTGCTTAACTGATCTGCAATCTGTGATTTTGTGGTGTTCTTACATTTATGCTACCTACCAATTTATCTTGGGGTTTTCCTGTGCTTCTCATGTTAAGCTTTGGGTCTTTGCTTCTGTTTCCATCAGAAGCCAGAGGAATTCTTTCTGATGAAATTATACATACAAAAACTTTTGTTTGCTTCTGTTTCTCAGAGCATCTTTCTATTTATTACTGACTTACTTGAGTTCTCCAAGAAGCCAACTTACTTTTGAACTTGCAACCCTTCCTTTCTGAATGCTGCAATCATAAATGTGTAACACTACAACTGGATAAAATTATCTTTTATTGTTTGTACTCTATAAACTGTACATTTTAAAGGCATAGGTATACTTAAAATGTAAAAATTAGTTAATGATATATTATATGAAAACTTTCGAAACATACATCATTGTTTAAACAGAAATGTAGTTGACAATAATTTAATGATGATTAATGATAAAGTAAAAATAATCCAAGATCTAGACTTTTTGTTACACTGATGAAGGAAATCAATATAAAAAATCTATACAGAGCAGCATGTTTTGTGGTAGAAAATAGGAACCCTTTCTCCTAGATTTTGTGAAATGACAGGATAGATGACTGCGTTGACATTTGTATCGGTCATTTCTGTGGAGCCTCTATCTGAGCCAATCACACAAAAAATTCATAGACATCAAAAAGAGGTTATAGAACTATTTATAGATTCTCAGTATGTTACTTTGCATTTTGAATTTACTAAAGGCCATATACTCACATACAATGTTATATTTAACAAGTATAACAAGGTTTCAGCTGTAAGGTTAAAATACTAAATCCAATTATAATCTAGAAATAAGTAATCAAAAGAAGAAACTCAAGTTATAATCAAATCTAGAAGTCTAGATTTTTTTTACATATCTATAAGAATAAGTTAAATGATTGATTTTTTTTGTCATCAGCTCAAACAACAGAAATAGAACTATTAAATAAATGCAAGAGGTCAGAGTAAATGCAAAAAATCATGGTATATATCTCACAATCAATAAAGTCTGTGTTTCTAAACAGAAAAACTACCATTATGAAATAGATAATTGATTTTTAAGCTCAGAAAAGTTTCTGTTAAAAATCTCATTTAACATTTTGGCAAAAAAAGTCATGTTGATATTAACATAAATGAGGAAATGCAGAGAACACAAGAAAGTCAAAACATACTGGAAAATACATATAGGAAGTAAGCATTTTGTAGAAATCATAACTATATAGTCAAATTCTCTTCAGTTTACTATATTGTTGTGTTCATTGTATGTTTTTCTACTTTTTTTTATTTCATTTGAAGTATTGTAAAGAGAAATCTAAGTTGCTCTCTCAGCTCATGAGTAAATTCTTGTGCATATATTTACAAACAATCAAACTATGTTTTATGAAAATCATTTGCATTTAAGGTCATATGCATTTAAAATTCATTTAAAATTGAAGTCTGCAAATGAGGATTAAAATTTGAGCTTATCTTTGAATCCTGTTATTTCTTTTGTAACAGTCATTTTTGACTCAGTCTGGGATTTTTCTTTTAAGCATAGCATTATCTTCTACAGTAGTCAATATTCTAAAAATGAATAATTTCTTATCTATCCTACTCTTTAAAAGTTTCTTAACAAATTATGATGACCTAAATTAATTGTATCCATTTATTCAAAGGATACAAAATTTGTAATAAAAAATGAGTGTAGATTTAATGTGTTCCCATGGATTCATACATTGACAGTTTATATGTGGTTTTAATGTGGTATGATATTAAGATTTTCAGAAGACTCTTGCTCTATGTTTATTTGTTATTTTTACTTTATTTTTCTTGTGTTTTGCTTTTTTATAAAAGACATTTTGATTGTATTATCCCCACTCAACTCTTCCCAGACCTTCCTTACTGTTCTAACCACATAATTTCAATGTTTTTCTCCTGAAGAAAAGAAGAACAAATATAAGAACAATAAAAGACAATAAACTGAAAAACAACAACAAAAGCAAAAACAAAAGCAAATGGTTACTTCCTTTTATTTTTGGAGACAGCATCACACTGTGTGTCTTAGAAGTATTTACCACCATGCTTGTTTAGATTTTATAATCCAAATCTAGTTATGAAAAAATTCAAGTTCCACTTCCGGGACCCAGCCCTGGCTGCAGAATCCCAGCGCTCTCTGGGGCAGGGGCAGGTGGACGCTGTCCCTGACCACTTCCACGGCTCCTGCTGAGGGAAACCCCACCACGACCTCGAACTGAGCGAACCAACTGCTGGGGTCTCCGAGGGGCGGATTCGGACCCCGCCCAGAGGTCAGGAGGGGGCTAGAGGCCTCAGTGCCTTTATCCCAGCCT